>JAYDYQ010000262.1:0-75006 GCA_034814905.1 Penstemon davidsonii
CTCCGCAGGGGAATATGTCTCGGCCAGCTGTCCATACCTGTGGGTCGGCCCCACAGCGATTCCGAGGAGGGAAAAGGATCGAAAAAAAGGATCTTGTTCTATCAATCTGACTTGATCGGGAACTAGGTTCAGCAGGTCGGAAAATAGCCTTCCTGTTCGGGATCGAGGTCGACCTCGAGCTGAGGAATTTCCTAAAATATCGTATACGAAATATCCCTCATCAGTACTCCCCCACTTCTCGAGCATAAGTGAAGCTGAAGCTCGGAGAAGTAAATACAGTATCGTAGTAAAAACTTGGATATGCCTTATTAAAACCCAGTGGGACAAAATCCGAGGTAGGGAAAAAGAGCACATGTCTTCTTTGGAGGAGCCATGGAACGCTGAGAGTTTCGCGTCTGTGGTTTACGCGGCTCTGCGATACCTGAAGTTCGGAGGAATACACAATATTGATCAGTTCTTGGATGGTCTTATGTCGGATATACCTCATTAAAAACCTTACTCGGAAAAACCCAGGGGGATAAAAACCGAGCAAGGGAAAAATAGTGCATATCCTCGGAAGACGATGATATTAATTTGTAATTTCTCGAGCTAAAAAATCATCTCTCAAATCCTTGAGGACCAAAAATGTCATTAATGGAAAGATAACTTTGAATTTACTGAGTGGAAGCTTAACCATGGCGGTTACTCGGGGTTTAATTTGCAATTTACCCTATATATGCGTTGACCAGACGAGACGAGCACTGCTTCATAAATTACTACAGATCGGAGTACTCACATCGATAAAAACTTTTCTTATTCATCGACCAGCGCCGTAATCCTTTTCAGAATGTCTAACACCGAAAACACAGATAACCATATAATAGTTCATCCAAGATCAGAGTCCGACCTAGGATCCATGAGCAATCTTATAAATACGTACGAGCCGACGGGAGATTCCCCGGACGAAGTGAATAAAGTTGTCGATCAGGCTATAAGATTTTAGGGTCGGATCAAGGCGAGGGAACTTCTGGGCAACAAAATGTCGAGCTTGGAGGGAACGAAGAGCAGAGTGCGGAGCCCGACATCGAGCGCGATGGAGAGGGGGAAGAAAATGCGGAGTCTGGCAGCGAAGAAGGTTCGGTCGAAGTGCTGGGAGAGCACGAGATAATGAAATACTCAATAGGAAATAACGTCTATATGAGAATCCTCGATCTGGGCTCTGTTTCGAAGAAGTCGAACGCCACAGGGTGGCTTCAGAAAATCGAGAAACGGGTCGATGAGATCATCTGTGCTTACGATCCGATCGAGAGCGGAGCTGAACTTGAGGCCCAAATAGGAAAATTTCTCCCAGAAGGTTACTCGTTGGTTATTCCGACCTCCTCTAAACGGGTCAATCAGCCCCCAGAAGGATGCCAAGCCTTCTACACTAAACAATTCTCCTATGGACTGCGGATTCCTTTTGCCCCCTTGCTCGAGGAGGTTCTGGAAATATTCTCTCTGGCTCCTGCACAGATTCTACCGAACTCCATTGGGTACCTGATCGCTTTCAGTGTCCTGATGAAAACAAAGAACAAACTTGCCAATTTCCATAATTTTTGGCAATTTTTCAAGATCAGCAACTCCCCAGCTTCTAACGCGGGGTTTGTGTATTTCTCCCAACGCGGGAACCACTTGGTCTTATCCACGATCATTTCCAGCAACTCTCTGGACTGGAAGAAACGATTCTTCTTTGTTAAGGGACCAGACGTGCCAGCCTCCGTGGGGAGCTTGGAAATGATCCTGCATAAATGGGTATACGGTAAACGCGAGATCATGGGCCAAATTAAGCAGGGCATTCGCGACTATATCGTTGCCTCGATGCATTCCGACCTCTACCAGTCGGCCTTCCTTATCTTGGAGCATGTTCTGAGGAAAGAAGAGCTCAGTAAGGCGACGTTCGATCTCAGGGTCGCCGCAGATGTTCGTTCCTTGAGTAAGATATTTTGCTATTTCATGTGTATCATTTCATTTTAAACCTTAGTTCCCTGACATCATTTTACTTTATCCAGGTGAGATGGTAGAGAGTTACCGAGCTTCCATAGTCGGTAAAATTGTTGCTTCCACCTCGAAAAGACTCCGGGCCAACCGAGGAGACAAGTCAAACCCCATCAGGCACAAACTAGTCGAACTGCCGTTCCTCCGCCGGACAACCCTTCTCAAGCTGCTCGATCCGAAGCAGATGAAGAGCCTGAAGATGCAGAGCCGCTGCAGATGGTTCCTCCCTTAGATCAAGCTGGCCCTTCCACCTCCTCGGGATTAGGGTACAGTTTGTTTACCATGAGGAAGATGAGGGGGGGAGAGATTCGTCATCGGCGAGCCAGGGAAAGTCAAGACGGGGCCCCCGAAGCGAAGAGGAAGAAAGAGTTATGAGGACGAAACAATAGACCTCTCACCTGTCACGAGGGTCGAGATAAACCCGATATGGTGGATTTTATCGAGGACAGCTCAAGGGTCGCAGAGCAGCTGGTTATCCCGAGGAATGATCTATCCTGAGCAACCGCGGCCCCAACGGAGAGAACATCTACGATAAATCAATCAAAGTCTTTATGGCGGGGCGCTTCGCTGAGGACCAGGAGGAACTTCTGGTTCACGATGACCTCGATATCCTGGGCCGGTTCGCCCGAGCGCATCAGGCGGTATAGCATCTTTCACCATAATAATAATTTTGTCTTTTATACAGCATACTTACTGTTTCATGTTGATCTTTTATAGGTTGGAGATTACTTCCTCACTGAGCTAAATCGCACCTCACTCTTGGAGGATGAGTCTGATCGAGTTCATAAGGCCTACCAAAATTCTCTCTTCGAAGAATCCAGACTTCGAAATCAACTCGTCGCTGTCCGAAAAGAATTAGATGATTCCAAAGCTAAGTATTCTCCGGCGGTCGAGGAGAGCTTACTGAAAGTAGTCGAGGAGAAAAGCCTGCTCGAAGACAAGGTCAAAAGGCTCGAAGAGGAACTTGCACAGACCAAGGCGGATTCTGAGCAGTCTTACCAGCGTGGTAAAGAGGAATCGTGCCTGAGCTCGATAAGGGAGTTTTTGGAATCTCCCGCACTGGATGCCATTGCTCGAAAAAGGGTCGGTGAGATTCTATAGACCACTTTCTTCAAATGGGTTCAACAACTGATCGCTGCAGATGTCATCCCTGACAAGATGGACGAGTATGTGAATCACATGGACATTCTGAAGAACAGGGATGGAGAAGAGTATCGAGCTTCCTCCTCGAGTTCTAAGGACTGGGAGACACACGATTTCGCCCCTTGTGTGGAAGAGTTCGGGTTTCCCATGCAAAATCCCGATCTACTGGAATTGGAAGTATCCAGCACGAGCTCGAGTTCAGACGAAGACGATCAAGATAGTTCTGGAGATGAGGGTGATCAAGAGACTTCTAGAGATGGGGATGATCAAGAGGCTTCTGGAGACGAGGATATCGACGTCGAGAAGAGCTCCGAGGGCGAGGACGACGAGGAGGGACCAAACCCTTAGAGTGATTTTTTGTAATAGATAGTAGGGTTTTCATTTCCAGCAATGTAATCCTTTTGACCGTTTATAAACCATCTTTTCTCTGTGACAAGTGCCAAATCTTGTCGTTAAAATCACATTGGATACTACTGTATAACTTAACTTGGACAAAAATCTTTGTAAGTTTCACACAACTCGGAAGAAACATCGATAACAAACGACGTAACGTTGGTTAAATCAAATTTCCTTAGCAGATAAAAAATACCAATAATCGATCTTCATTACATAGCTCGAAAAAACTTGAAATTCGCGACTGTTGGGTCCCCAAAAGACAATGTTTCTTTTTCTTAAAATACACGAGAAACCAATAAAGATTATATCATTGGAATCCTAATCTTTCACATCGGAGCTCACAAATCGATAAAATAATCCGAGCCATTTCTTCATTAAATACTCGACCATGGAAGGATTAATAAGTTCCAAGCTTGACCCAACCCAACTCTACAAGGCCAAGAAAGACAAAGCTCCCAAATCCAAGTCCAAGGATCCCATGGCTTCGACAAAGGTCCCAAAGGTTTTGAAAGCTGATAGTGGTAAAAACAAGGTCGATCCTTCGTCGAACTCCGGACCTAATCGATCCGAGGCTCCCAAAGTTGATCGTGGTAAAGCCAAGGCGATCCTTCGTTGAACTCCGGACCTAATCGATCCGAGGCTCCCAAAGTTGACCGCGATAAAGCCAAGGTCGATCCTTCATCGAACTCCGGGCCTAATCGTTCCGAGAGGGAGCCGGTTATACATATTGCGGACTCTCCTTCTAGAGTGAAGACCAGTTTGGAAGTGAAAGCACAGGTCGCTAAAAGCCCTAGCAAGCAAGTCAAATCTGGTGATTCCGTGCTTGCCTCGAACAAGAGATCTCGTCTGGATGATCTGATTCCGACCCCGACTATCAGAAGATCAACCTCAAAACAGCCTACTGGAATTCAACGGCTGAGTATTTGTCAAGACTGACTCTCATCAGACTACTTGACTACATACTCTTGAACTCAGGGGGAACGTGTACGATGAGCGGTACTCCTGAATAAAGATGAAGTTTTCAATAAGTCAAAATGAAGCTATCAGAAGACTGCTTCTCATCAGCCGACTGGAACTCAACAGCCAAGTGATATTCAAGAATGTACTACACCAAGTGGTATCAGCAAGTATTATCACATCAACAAGTGGTATCAGCTGACTAATCTGATTTACATTCATACAAGTAGTATCAGACTACAAGTAGCATCAGACTACAAGTGGAATCAGACCACAAATGGCATCAAGTGGTATCAATTCTTGAAGTTAGGGGTAATTTTCTAGCTGGAGTGATAAACAGCAACGAAGACTACCTCGATCAGCCAAGTACTTACCTACCTGTCTTCAGCATACTAAGTTTGCAATCCTATAAAGAGAAAAAGGGGAAGAAGAGATGCAACTCAAGTATTGATGTTGATGACAAAAAGGGGGAAGATAAAGGATGCAACTAAGAACCCTTTAAGTAGAAGATCAGAAAGGGGAAAAGAACCAACTATTTGTATTTTTTTGAAAGTTGTATCAGATCAATAAATTTCCATCTCAAGGTATGAAGACCAAATCTGAAGACTTAGAAGACGTTCTTAGTTGAAGGTTTTGTCATCATCAAAAAGGGGGAAATTGTTGGTATAAATTAGAGAAGGTTTTGAATATGACAAAAAGGCCATAATGGTTTGAAGATCAGAAGGTTAAGTCATCAACTAAGAACAGCTTAGTGAAACCTATCTCAAGGTCTTGAAGCGAAGTAACCGAATCAGCCGAGTGGGATATCAGATTGGTTATCATCAGTCGAGTCAAGATAGATGTGTTCGTTCTTGAATCAGTCGAGTAGCCATCAGACGAGTGATCATCAGGACAATGGTCATCAGCCGAGCATTCCCATCAGTGAAGTGAAGCCGGTGAAGTAAGCTTATCAGCGGTAACCAGCTGAGTGCATTAAATGCGACTGGACATAAAGTGAATTTCCGTACAACAGAGTGTACAGAAGACAGTCTGCAAAAGCAAAAGCTGCCGTCAAAGAATAAGACCGTTGCTCAAGGTTAAAGAGTAATTTCTCCTTCCTTCAACGGGCAGAAATTAAAATCCGGAAGTATAAATAGAAGACTGACTGAAGATCTAAAGAGAGAGTTGCAAAAATTCAAGATCACATCTATAGAGCAAGATCCATCAGTTGAGTCGTCTGATCACAAGCCTAGTCATCTGTTGACGAAGCTTTTCGTTGAAGAACAGAGAACTCACGTTGTCTGTCTGAGTGACTTTCAACTGAAAAGAGAGAGAAGTGTATATCCATCTGTGTGAAGTGATATAGCTTCTTAGTGTAGGTTTTCTTTGTGACCTCCTATACTGAAAATAGCGTGACGAGTGTAGATCCGTCTAAGTGAGTGGTCTAGCTTCGGAGAGTAGGAGTTCTGAGTGATTTCTTACTGCGCACTTGTGGCCTTTTCATTTGTTGATCGGCGCAAGCATTGTATACTGTTAACTTTATGTTTTCTAGTATAACCCAAGATCTGTGTGACTAGGAAGAGTGGACTAAAGGATTTTCATCCATATAACCACTATAAAAATTATTTGTGTTTGATTTACTGTTGTTTACCTTGCATATTTTCAAAAGAATTCAAACATACGAACTGAACCAAAAGATTTTAAAAAGGAGTTGTAAAAACTGGGGATAAAATCTTTTGTGTGAGAAAACTTAAAGAGGAACAGATTGGTTGAAAAACACTTGACAAATCCGCTGCCAACTAGTTTCTAAAACTCTGATATTTCATCTGAATCAGCTGAGTGAAATCAGATGAGTGGTCAACTCTGCTGCTCAAAGCTTTGTGCGCGAACAGCTTAGTAGTCTTACGAATTCTCGATCAGCTTAGTCAGCTGACAGAAAAAGTTAGAGAAATTTTTTAAAGTTTTCTGAGGTCTATTCACCCCCCCTCCCCCCCTCTAGACCTCATTGACCACTTTGGGACCAACTTCGACATTATTTCTCATAAACTCGATCAGCATAGTTCCCATTCCCTGACTCAACTCGGTCCCGATCCTGGTGACCTTCTCGGGATAGCCTGGAACCAACGTCACTTGTTTATGATTTGGAGGCTGCACACTCATATCGATCTCTTTTCACTTTTTGCCCTGTAACTTTTCACAATCTGGTAAAGGGAGATCGGATACGGAAAAAACCTTTTCATCGAGCAACTTCCGTTTTGCAGGTAGGACAGGCTCGATTTGCTTCTTCATGGTTAGGGACGTGTTGTAACACTCCCATGCCATGCACTGATCATTTCTCATCTCTCCGACCCCCGCCATCGTGGGAAACTTGACCTTCTGATGGTAAGTTGACACGACTGCTTTGAAAATGTTTAGAGTCGGTCTTCCCAAAATAGCATTATAGGCAAAAGGGGTACTCACAACCAAGAATTTTATCATCTTTGTCACATCCTTTAGTTTTTTGCCCAAGGTGGTGCTCAAAAAGATGGTTCCGAGAGGTACAATTTCCGAGCCACCAAAACCAATAAGCGGAGTAGACACCAGATCCAGACGTGGATGCTGTAAATTCATTCGATCAAAGGCTTCAGAGGAGATTATGTTTGCTGAGCTGCCATTGTCGATCAGTACTCTCTTGACCTCGAAGTTAGCAATTCTTAGAGTCAAAACCATCGAGAAATCGGGGTCATCCTCATCAGTGTCCCATGTTACCTCACTCGGCCTGTCAGCCTCAGTAAAACTAATGACCTGGTTTATTGACGGAGCTGGCTCTAAGGACATAATTTCGTTTCCTGTCGAGACACCTGTCTTTATCGACCTCGCTGTCCTTTTTCTCGCATTCCTGCTATCTCCTCCTGCAGGTCCGCCAGCAATTACATTTATCACTCCGTTCGCTTGCTCCTCGACTTGATGTTGATCATTATGGTGTTGTTCAAAAAACTTATGTGGACTCCTCGATCGGAACCGGTTGTTGGGGTTACCCCTTCTAACATGTTCCTTTAACTTTCCCTGAGCAATCAATTTCTCAATTTCCTGTTTTAACTGAAAACAATACTCGGTGATGTGCCCCCGAGCCCTATGGTACCTGCAATACTTATCATGATTCATTGTCCCCGGCCTGGCCTGAGTGATACGCCGAGCCTCTGGGACCAAATTCATTTCCTGGAGCACGGTTAGTATTTCGTCCCTCGAGGTGATGAGGGATATTTCGCATACGCTATTTTAGGAAATACCTGTGCTCGAGGTCGACCTGAAGAACCTAGTTTCGACCAGGAAGGGTATTCTCCGACCTGGAGAACCTAGTTTCCGATCAAGCCAGATTGATAGCACAAGATCCTACTTTCCGATCAATTTCTCTCCTGGGAATTACTGTGGGGCCGACCCTCAGGCCTGGACTGCTGGCGAGACGTATTCCCCTGCGGAGGGTCTAGCTAGCTCATCACTGTTCCTATATATACGCGGCACATTTATGACATCAAGGAGGGCACTATTCCCAAGATATACTCCAGCTCGGACATAGAGCTCGGAATAGGCCTTAGCTGCTTTTCTTTGTATTTATCTAGCTAGTTGTACGGCATCCTGTAACGCTCGAGTAGACCTACTTTGTAACTTGTATTTGGAACTTAATATTAATACATATCGCTTACACACTCGACTTATTTATTGTTTTGCTCGACTTTCCTTACTTGTCCCGAACGAAAAAGAGCATAATCACGAGGTATTCAGCTTAGTGAAACTGCTTTTTTCAGGTTCTCTCCTTGGAGTCAGCTCTGGAGAAGCAGGTCGACCGTAGACATTAGATCTGTGGGTCGGAGCCTGAGGTTTATAGACCTTAAGTCTCTGCCAAACCGAGCCTCTTTGCTGCACGTTTGACCCTCCGTAATCACTTGGCTTCGGGATAGGGGCCCTGTCAAGTTTTTTCCCGACATGGGGCCTGGGATTCTGAGCGTTCTTCAACTTGTTCATTTTCTCCTGAATCATGTATTTCTCACCTATTTCCATGGTCCGTTCGAAAGATTTTGGTTTCTTTCGACAAAGAGCGTTCCCGAACTGGGTATTTCGGGTTAGCTCGAACATCAGTGATGATAAAAATTCAATCTTAGGGGTATCGACCTTCAGTAGCTCGATACTAAACCTAGCCAGCCATTGCCTCAACGTTTTTCCTTCTAGCTGCTTTACCATTCCCAAATGGTTGGCTGGTAACCTTTGTTTCCTCTGACTCGCAAATTGGTGTTTCAATTTATCGCACAACTCATCGAAAGAGAAAATAGAGTTCGGAGGCAATTTTCCGAACCAGTCCAAGGCAATTCCTTCAAAAGTGGTGACCATAATTTTGAAACAGAAGTCTTCTGAGTGCCCATACAAATTCAACACGTTTATGAAACTATTAATGTGCTCTCCCGGATCAGTAGTTCCATTATATCTCGATAACCTCGTTGGAACAGTTTCAGTACCTCGAGCTTCTCTAATCTCTTGGCAAAAAGGTGAACATCTCATGATATTCGTACTTAACTCCTTATCTCGACCATCCTCGAGAAATACAACCCCATCCTCCTTAGCCTCAGCTCGCCGAGCCCTAACATCCACAGGTCGGGTTTCCTTAACCAGCATCTCCCTCTTTAACTCCTTAACAACTCTCTCCTGCACAATCTTCTAAATCAGCCTCGGTCACTTTACGGTAAACCGGCTTCTTTAACTTATCCGCAGCTTCGGGCTGGCTTTCCCCGACTACAGAATCTTCCAGATCTCGAACGGTTCTAGATGGTTTCCCTGAGCGGGCAACAGTTCTAGCTCGGGGAGCTCGGGAAGGGTTATCAGACGGAGCACCCATAGCAGATCGGCGAATGCTCCTTTCCTTTTGCTGGTTAGAAACGGGAGCTCGAGCTGTAGGTTGGTCAACCGGGGGCCTTTGGCCAGGTAAGGTTTCACGATCTGCTCTTTCCGTGTTCAGAAATTCTCTACACATAGTACCAATAATAGATCACAGATCAGCCACCGTCGTATGTATAGGCAAGTCGTTAGGCGGGTCGACCGGCGGCTCTTCAGACTGGTGGGCCAATCGGGAATGATTGCTTGGTTCATTGTTTACTGAGCGTTGAGCTCCAACGGCATGTGAAGGCTCGCCGCGATTGTACGTGAATCTCCTAGTAATAGGCATTTTTTCGATCTAACACTCGAATAGGCCCCATGGTGGGCACCAATTGATTATGCTATTTTTCGTACAGGGATCAAATAGGAAAGTATAGCAAACGCAATAACTATTTCGAGTGTATAAATGATGTGTATTAAATCTCCGATCAGTTTACAAGTTACAAGATAGGTCTATTCGAGCATTATTGGATGCCGTACTACTGGTAAAACAAATACAAAAGGCAACAAGCCTATGCTAAATTCGATCTCTATATCTGAGCTAGTGTGCACCTGGGAAGTCGTGCCGTCGTCATAAATGCGCCGGGTATTTATAGGAACAATAATGAGCTAGCTAGATCCTCTGCAGGGGAGTATGTCTCGGCCGACAGGCCAGGCCCATGGATCGGCCCAACGGTGATTCTGAGGAGAAGAGTAGATCGAAAAAAGGGCCTCGTGCTATCAATCTGACTTGATCGGAAACAGAGTTCTTCAGGTAGGAAAATAGCCTTCATGGTCGGAATCTAGGTCGATCTCGAGCTGGGTATATCCTAAAATAGAGCAGGCGAAATACCCCCATCAGAAATTATGCCCGTTGAACAAAGCAGATCTTCAGATTTTCCTCGAGTACTAGTCCTTGTTTCAGAACGGCTTCTGCAACTGTTCACTGTACAGTTCTGATGTACTTTCTGTCACGTCGCATTAAATGCACCTTGCTGATCCGAGGTTTCTCTTCAATCATTGAACTTTAATACCTTTCTCTTATAGCATTTATTACACCGAGTGCATTTATTACCGTTGGAATGACTTTCTGATCTCTTCAACTCTGCTGATCGAATCTACTCTTCTAATAAACACTCTGCTGATTCAAACCGAACTCATCTGATTTGACTCTGCTGAAATCCACCAGTCTGATTCCGAACTCAGCATCAGATAAATAGTCTTTTGGACCAAAATTCAAACCTTTTGATTTTACTTGTCTTCTGTTACGTTCCAAATACTAGTACGTAAACCGCACAAATATACAATCGTTACAAGTAATAAAGTGATAAGGGGTGTCGAACCCACTAGGAATTGTTCGATTAATTGCCTAATACTATCTTGTTAATTCTACTTGGATTCATGTGAGTTATATTTAGTAGGATGGTGGTGTGATATTACAACTAAAGTAAAGTAATGTTGGATGAAACACTTAAGACAACTATAGTTTGAATCTCAAGATAAAAGTTCCTAGAATTCTATGTTACCTAGGCCAATCCAAGCCAAATGCATTAACAATTGACAACTACACTTATGCTTGTTGTTCAAGGATTCAAGAGTGTTCATACGTATCTTTCGACTAGCATACCAACCTATCAAGTTAGATTAATCCAATTTATGTGTAAAAGAACTAAACCTAGTTGATGCATTAAACTCAAACCTTAGAAAAACATGAAATGAACTAGGTATATGTCTATCCTAAAATCAAATCACAATCTAATCCCCAATTCACTTTGTTAAGCAATCAAGAACCAATTCATTTCTTCTCAAAGTTGGCCAAACAATGAGATCATAAAGGCACAAACTAGATTAACAAACACATACAAGTATAATATCAACAATTGATTAAACATTCAACCATGGATCAACCATGGATTCACAAAAACCTAGGAATTAAAGGTTTAGCTACTCATATTAAAAATAGAAATATTCATTGCATCAAAAGTAAACATTTACATACTACAAATGTTAGGAGAAGAGATTAAAGACAAGGGAAACTTAGTAGATGAACAACTTCTCTTGTTGCCTCCAATGGTGTTCCAAGCTCCAAGTAGTAGGAAAAGTAAAATGAAAGTTAAAATCTCATGTGTGGATTCTTTCCTCTTGCCCTAATAGCAAGGTACCCACCACAAAAAATTGCCTAAATTACCCCAAAAACTATAGTAACAAAGGCCAAAAAGTCCCCCAAGAAGTTTAAAATTACATTGAAGGGTATAGGGGAAATGTACAAAAAACCCCCTCAATCCGCGGAAAGAACAGAGCAGGTCTCGCCGCGGCGAGGTTGAATCTCGCCACGGCGAGCCTTCAAATATGGCAGGACCTCACCGCGGCGAGGTTGAAGCTCGCGGCGGCAAGGTTGAGGTAGAGGGCCTCACCGCGGTGAGGTTGAAGCTCGCGGCGGCGAGGTGAAGCAGGGGCCTATTTTCTTCAATTTTTGTTCTTTCTTTTCCGTTAGGCCCCCGCGGTTGAAAGCGACTTGCACTCCACGCAATGAATGCTCCCGAAATTGCTTCAAGGCGTCGATTCCTGCAAACCACAGATAATCACAATTAAAATACGAACAAAACACGAAAAGCGAACAAAGGCCAAACAAAGGGGCCAAAAGCACAAAAGCAAGAAAACAAGCAAAGACACACAGAATCTCGGATCAAAACAAGATATTTTGGGCTTAAGGAGATAGGTAATAACGACGTTCTCACGGCATTATCAACACCCCCAAACTTAAACACTTGATTGTCCCAGAGCAAAGAAAACCAAACAAGAACAAAATATGCATGCTTAAGATCAAAATGCCAAAACTTAACACTTTCAAATTATTCTTTAAACAAGCTCCACGTGTGTGTGTGATGGCTTCGGCTAGATTCTATCTTAGGTGAATATGTCCCAATAGGTCAAAATCATCGGTTCTATTTGCATGGACTTCTAAGGTTTGACAAATAGTCTCTCCCAACCGTAGATTTCAAACTCAATGCTCAAATCACATCATGAACTAAGTTGTAGGCATTTTAAGAGGATGTCCCTATTCTTGAATTAATTGACAATTTTTAGCTCCTAACTCTTTTCTCACCATACTTTGCTTTTGTTTTGATTTACAATGATAACATAGCACTTTGTGCTTTACAATGATATTGCAATACGATACTAACACTAATGGTGATCATTGCTTGTGCTTCTATACATTTTTGCTTTTGTGGGCTTCTAGCACCATTCCTCTTTCTTCTTTTGTGCATACATATAGATTTTCTATTACAATTCTTGCACTATAACAACGCAATAGAGTGACTACAGAAAAGGATCCATGATTTCTATCAATTGAAGGCTTAGCCTTTCTTTTCTCACATAGAAGTGCATACATTTTAGCAACTTCCCTTCTTGTTTCTTTTAAGAGCTAGGTATTCAAAGGTTTTTCATTCTTGAAAAGGGTTCACTCCCTCAAACTTAGGCCATTTTTGCTCTTTTCACATTTAGATTTTCGTTCTAAGGATTGAAGAGACTCTAAGTTACGACAAATGAGTCTTAGATCCTATTATCACTAAAGTTCATTATCCACTTTAAATAAAACTTAGCTATAGCCAATGTGTTCAAACTTTGAAGAGCATGTTGAAAGAATAAGAGGAATTTGAAAAATTTCGGCGGGTCGACCTAGCATGCACACAAGCGACCTTACTCCCCTCCAAACTTAAAACGAACAATGTCCCCATTGTGTGAATTGAGATTCACAGAAAATGGATCGACACGACAAAAACAAGAACACAACAAAAACGAAAGCAAAACAACACAAAATAAAGCGATAAATGAGCGAGCACGGCTCTAATAATTCGACATGCATAAAATAGAAATCTTAACAATTGAACAACGTCAATAACATTGTCAAAATCTCCAATAGCTTAAAAATAATACAAGACGGAACTAGAAATAAAACAATTGAGCTAAAAAATAAACCGACGGGACTACATAAATATAAAGGTAACGTCCCTTTTATATGAATCATATAGCTCAAGCATCCCATGGTGGCTCCCGTCTTTACTGGTTTCGTGCACCACGAGCACGCTCCTCTTGCTCATCGATGTGCATCTCATCCGCTTGATCTTCTTGCGGTTGCGGGGGTAGATTTATCCGTCTAGGAAGTGCGGGTAGTTGAAGGGCATTGAACCGATCATCCCCGAGTAGCGCACAGTAAACCATGTCTTGACGGTCACTCATTGCATAGACGAAACGAGCTAAATCATGCACCTCATCCCAGATATCTGTCGGTTCCCCTCTTCTTGGCATTCTTGGTTGCGCTTCAACTTGCTCCTCCTCTTGACCAAATTGACCTTCTGGATCAACTCCAGCGAACGTGTAGACTTTACCAGTGTAACCAATCCTGTAGTCTAGCTTCAATGTCTTGCAGAAAGTTAGGGTGTTGATCGAGCCAGCCAACTTAGTTTCTTCGCTAATCTCCCCAAAATCGACCCCGGCATTTCTACATAAGCTGTCAATGAGATGCGGAAACACGAAGCTTCTGATATTAGATTTCTTTCTCTGAATGGTTTCCTCAAGCACCTCATTTATAATCCGACCCACATTGAGTGTAAGCCCCAGGGTGAGTGCATAAAGCAAAGGAATGCGATCCTCACCGTAAGTCGTATTGTATTTGGCCGGACGGAAGTGAGCTAGCAAAACCATAGACCATGCCTTTAGCTTCCGGGGTCAAGCGGTTGTGAGCAACTTTCGGAATGCCCCGGACAATAGTTCCGGGTATAGTGATGAACTCTTTCATCTCGTCCATAGTCCTCCTTCGGTGGTTGAATAAATCGTAGAGTTCATCATGTTGATTTGCGGGCCATTCGATCCTATAGTAGGCATTGATAATTTCCGGGTCGAACTTGATTTCCTTGCCCCTCACCGTAGTGGTGTTTTCATCGCTATTCCAACCGGCGTTAGCATAAAATTCCCTAACAATTTCGCCGGCGAAAGGCTCACGAGGTGGCCGTTTCAAGAATTCGGTCCAACCTCTTGCTTCAATTTGCTCATACATGTACGGAAAGGCCTCCCTCTCGTAGGTCACAAATCTTTCGATAACAAATGACCAACCCTTATCCGTCGTGTATGCATCCGAGGCCTTTTGAGATAAGAACCTATAGGTGTTGTACTCTTCTTCGACCACCTTTTTCTTCCCTTTCGGTTCCCTCCTCCTCTGAGGGAGTTCACTAAAACTTGCACTTTTTGATTTCTTTGTTATAGTTCTCTAGTACTCCTCTCTTTGATTTCAAACGTACACGAATTTCCCCCAAACTTACGTCACAACCACACCGCCACTTCAACAATCAAATACCAAAACAAAACCACGAATTATAACTAGAAAAGAGAGCAAAGTTTTCTCACAGACAATTTATCGAACACTTGGAGCGCTTGATTGAAAATAACCTCTTTCAAACAATAATCCGTATCAAGCCAATCCAACCAACAACAAGTAACACAAATTAGTAGAGTTAAGCTATTTTTACCTCAACTTGCGAAAAAATCCATCAATGCTCGAAGAAAGAGAACTTTTGGAACTTTTGTAAAATTTGGTCATTCTTTAGTTTTGGATTAAATTGTAGAGATTTGGGGTGGAATTTGATGTGTGGATGATGATAAAGTGATGGCAATGCAAACTTGTGATCTTGGAATGATTTGGAGGAATTTGAATTGGGGTGGGGAGAGGATTTTCGAAAGTGAGGGAGTTCAATGGGTGAGAGTGATTTGAAAATTTGAACAATTTGAACTTATGAAGCAGATCTCGCCGCGGCGAGGTTGAGTCTCGCCGCGGCAAGACGTACGCCTCAATTCTGCGTATACAAGCCTCGTTGCGGCGAGATAAAAGCTCGCCGCGGTGAGAGTTGGGCAGAAAGTTTGCTCCTCATTTTTATCAACTTTATTCAAATTCTCACCTTGTTCATTTGCAATCCGTATCTTTTTTCGCCCGATCTCACTCGATTTGTGCCTGTTAATCTCGATTTTTCCTTGAGCTCTCGTTCATCTACAACACAATATGCGAAAACAAAAACAAAAACAACACAAAACACAAAACACAAGCACCAAACAACTAAAAGTAAAGCAATAGGCTTGGGTTGCCTCCCAAGAAGCGCTTGTTTATAGTCGTGAGCTCGACTTGGATACGTTCATAACGACTTCATTGCAAGACAACGGAGGTCTTGTTTCTTTCAAATTCTCTGCCCCAATAGTGCTTAAGGAGTTGTCCATTCACTTTGAACTTGTCCCCGGTTGTCGGATCGCAAATTTCCACGGCTCCGTAGGGGAATGCTTCGACAACTTGAAAAGGCCCTGACCAACGAGACTTGAGTTTCCCGGGAAATAATCGAAGCCTCGAATTGAAGAGTAACACTTGTTGACCGGGTTCGAATTTCTTTTCCACTACACGTCGATCATGTTTCTTTCCTTATAGAGCTTGGCATTTTCATAAACATCAAACCGGAATTCATCAATTTCATTTAATTGAAACAACCGTTTCTCACCGGCTAAACTTGCATCCAAATTTAGCTTTTTGATAGCCCAATAAGCTTTGTGCACCAATTCTAACGGCAGATGACAAGATTTTCGAACACAAGCCTATAAGGAGACATTCCGATTAGCATCTTGTAAGCGGTCCGATATGCCCACAGAGCGTCGTCAAGTCTAAGTGACCAATCCTTTAGAGTGGCGGACACCGTTTTCTCCAATATGCTTTTGATTTCACGATTTTATATTTCGGCTTGCCCATTTGATTGTGGATGATATGCGGTTGTCACTTTGTGCTTCAACCCGTACTTTGTCAGAAGAGCATTAAGCCATCGGTTACAAAAATGAGAACCGCCATCACTGATGATCGCTCTTGGGGTACCAAACCGATTGAAGATGTTCTTCTTAATTAAATTCATGACTACCTTCGAATCATCCGTCGGAAAAGCGCTTGCTTCGACCCATTTGTACACATAATCCACTGCTACCAAAATGTATTGATTTCCGTTTGAAGGCATGAATGGTCCCATGAAGTATATCCCCCAAACATCAAACAATTCCACTTCAAGCATGGTCGTTAATGGCATTTCATTCCTTTGGGTAATGTTCCCGACTCTTTGACATCGATCACATTGAGACACAAAAATGTGAGCATCCTTGAATATGCTCGGCCAATAGAACCCTGATTGCAATACTTTTGCGACCGTACGATCTCCTTTGAAATGTCCTCCATATGGTGCGGCTCAACACTCTTTTAGGATGTCATGTGTTTCCTCCTCGGGAATGCACCTCCTAATGACGCTGTCTGCACAAATCTTGAAAAGAAACGGCTCATCCCATATAAAACTCTTAACATAATGTAAAAACCTTTTCTTTTGTTGATAAGTAAAATTAGGGGGTAGTAAACCACATACCAGATAATTGACATAATCGGCATACCATGGAGTTGGAGATTGTGCGATGGAAAAGAGTTGTTCATCCGAAAAAGCTTCATTGATAAGCTCGGGATCCTCCTTAGCTTTTGCGTTTTCAAGCCTTGATAAGTGATCAGCAACTTGATTTTCGGACCCCTTCCTATCCTTGATCTCAAAATCAAATTCTTGAAGCAATAAGATCCAACGGATTAGTCGGGGTTTAGCATCTTTCTTCACCATCAAGTATCTAATGGTCGAATGGTCCGTGTAGACCACCACTTTAGTGTCAACTAAATAAGCTCAAATTTATCAAAAGCAAACACAACCGCCAAGAGTTCTTTTTCGGTAACCGTGTAGTTCATTTGGGCGTCATTCAATGTCTTGCTAGCATAATATATGGAGTGGAAATCCTTGCTTTTCCTTTGGCCCAAAACAGCCCCAACCGCTATATCGCTTGTGTCGCACATTACTTCAAAAGGTAAACCCTAATCCGGTGCTACTACAATTGGTGCCGAGATCAACATTTGCTTCAAAGTCGTGAAGGCTTGCAAGCATTCATCCGTGAAGACAAAAGGAATGTCCTTCTCCAAGAGATTGCATAAAGGCTTAGATATTTGAGAGAAGTCTTTGATAAATCTCCTATAAAAGCCCGCATGCCCCAGAAAACTCCGAATTCCTTTCACGGACGTTGGTGGAGGTAGTTTCTCGATCGTTTCAATTTTTGCTCTATCAACCTCAATTCCTTTGCTTGAAATCTTATGGCCTAAAACAATGCCCTCTTTCACCATGAAATGGCATTTCTCCCAATTCAATACCAAGTTTGTTTCTTCACACCTTTGAAGCACCTTTTCTAAGTTACCCAAACATTCATCGAATGAGTCCCCAAAGATAGAAAAGTCATCCATAAAGACTTCAACAAACTTCTCGATCATTTCGGTGAAAATAGCCATCATACACCTTTGAAAAGTAGTTGGAGCGTTGCATAAGACGAAAGGTATTCTTCTAAAAGCAAATGTCTCATATGGACATGTGAAAGTAGTTTTCTCTTGATCTGCGGGAGCAATGACAATTTGGTTGAATCCCGAGTATCCATCCAAAAAGAAATAGAAAGCTCTTCCTGACAATCTATCCAACATTTGATCGATGGAAGGCAATGGAAAGTGATCTTTCTTCGAATTTTGGTTCAATTTCCGGTAGTCTATGCATACTCTCCATCCGGTGACCGTTCTAGAAGGTATCAATTCATTCTTTTGATTGGTTCTCACCGTCATCCCACTTTTCTTTGGAACACATTGCACCGGGCTCACCCACTTGCTATCGGAGATGGGAAAAATGATTTCGGAATCTAACCATTTGATTATCTCTTTCTTGACAACCTCCTTCATTATCGGATTCAATCTTCTTTGATGTTCAACGGACCCTTTGAAATTATCCTCCAAGTTGATTTTGTGCATACAAAACGCAGGACTAATTCCTTTGATGTCGGCAATAGTCCACCCAATGGCTTTCTTGTAACTCTTGAGAACTCTCAATAATTTCTCTCTTTGAGTCTCCATCAAGTCCGCCGCAATAATTACCGGCATAGTGGAAGAATTACCCAAGTAAGCATAATTCAAGTGAGGTGGAAGTGGTTTCAACTCCAAAATTGGTGGCTCCTCAATGGACGATTTCAGTGGTGTGGGACTTGACAACGGTAAATCAAGAGTTTCAAATCTCTTTCTAAAGTTTTACCTAACCGAATTAGGCTCTAATTGTGATATGATTTGAGCCATTTCCTCAACCTCTTCATCAAGTTTGTTTAATATAGCCCCTTCGATCAAATCCTCATAGTGATTCTCCTCAAATGTATTAGCCACCAACGAGTCAATCATACAAATGGAAGAACTTTCTTCCCCGTCGTCCGGGTATCTCATGGCATTAGAAACATTGAATTTCACTTCTTCATCATATACTCTCATGGTAAATTTCACTTCTTCATCATATACTCTCATGGTAAGTTCACCTTTTTGTACATCAATCAAAGCTCTACCCGTTGCTAAAAATGGTCTTCCAAGAATGATAGATACATTGACACCCGCCTCATAATCAAGAACAATAAATCAACGGGAAATATTAACTTATCAACTCTTACCAAGACATCGTCGATTTTACCTTCCGGGTAAGTGATAGAACGGTCGGCAAGTTGCAAAGAGACCGTAGTAGGTCGTGCTTCTCCAATTCCAAGTTTCCGAAAAATAGATTTAGGCATTAGATTAATACTAGCTCCCAAATCACAAAGAGCTTTTCCAAAATATTGATCACCAATAGTACACGGGATAGTGAAACTCCCCGGATCTTTGAGCTTTGGGGGTAATTTATTTTGTAAGATAGCACTACATTCCTCGGTTAGTGCAACCGTTTCAAATTCTCCCAATCTCCTCTTCTTTGAAAGCACATCTTTCATAAATTTGACATACTTAGGCATTTGCTCAAATGCCTCCACTAAAGGGATGTTTATGTGCAATT
The DNA here is from genome assembly GCA_034814905.1 of Penstemon davidsonii. Taxonomy (NCBI): domain Eukaryota; kingdom Viridiplantae; phylum Streptophyta; class Magnoliopsida; order Lamiales; family Plantaginaceae; genus Penstemon; species Penstemon davidsonii. Next base: position 19,314 of record JAYDYQ010000262.1, read on the forward strand.
GTTTCAAGATAGTCAAGAACTTTTCAAATTATTTCTCATCCTTCTTCTTTTGAAACCTTCGAGGGAACGGAGGAGTTGGCTTGCTTGTCGGAATTGGTGTCGAAATAATTGGTTCCTTAGGTATCTCTTTTTCCGACTCCACCTCATTAGCCAATGGCTCTATATTTCCTTGTTGAGTCTCCTCGGCTTCCATTGAATTTTCATTACGCATAGCCAGACCTTCATACCGTTTTCCATTCCTCAAGAAGATAGCCTTGATATGTTCATTCTATCCTTGATGAGGTGACTCGGTTGTACTTGGCAAAGTGCCTTGAGGTCTCACACTTAAAGCTTGTGAGACTTGCCCCATTTGAGTTTGAAGGTTTCTCAATGCAACCGAGTGTTCTAGTTGGTGTTTGAAGACTTCTTGCAACTTCGAGTCATTGTTAACCATATATTTGGTGGTATGCTTCATGAATTCACCAAATGCATCCTCCCATGCGGGTTTTGATTCAACGGGTTGCTTTTGTCTTTCTTGAAACCCGGGAGGTGCGGAGGATTGATGGCTTCCTTGATATGGTTGTTGTTGGCTATTATTTGGATTACTCCAAGAGAAGTTTGGATGTTTTGCCAATGAGGGACATAGTTATTTGGGTATGAATGGTGTCCTTGATTGTTTCGATAGTTATTCACAAGGTAATTCACCGCCTCGGGATTTCCGGGACACATCTCATAAGCATGAGCTCCTCCACAGGTTACACAACTAGGTGGAATGGTTTGTACTTGTTGGACTACCTTCGGCTTTTGGCCAAGTTTATCCAATTTATTGCTCAAAGTCGCCATTTGAGCACTCAATGCCGTAATTGCATCCAATTCAAGTTTTTCGGGAGTAGATTTAGTAGAAGTTGCTCTCTCGGATGTCCATGAGTGATTGTTATAGGCCATGGTATCAAGAATTACAGAAGCTTCATCATAAGACTTGGCCAGTATAGCACCACCCGCGGTTGCATCTACTAAAGCTCTAGTGGATCCATGCAACCCATTGTAGAAACTGCATTAGAATCCATTCGGCTATGGCATGGTGTTGACATTTCTTCAATAGCTCTTTGAATCTCTCCCAAGCGTCATACAATTCATACAATGACTTTTGATCTAATTGTCGAAATGCTAGAATATCATTCCTCAATTTAGTGGTCTTCGAGGGAGGGAAGAACTTCCTCAAGAATTTTTCGGTTAGATCATCCCAAGAAATTATGGAGTTGGGCTGTAGAGAATCCAACCAATCATTTCTGACATTTCTCAATGAGTATGGAAACAACATCAACCTTAAAGCGTCTTTCCTTACGCCCGCAATGATGAATGAATCGCTGATCATCATAAATTTCTTCAAGTGAGCATGAGGGTCTTCACTAGGATGACCTCCAAATTGACCTGCGGCGTTTAGCATGTTGAACATTACCGGCCTTAGTTCAAAGTTAGGTGTCGTAATGGTAGGCATGACAATACTAGAACCGAGCTCATCCAACTTAGGTGTTCCATATTCATTAATAGGACGATTCCTATTATTTGGCGGTTGGGGAGCAATTTATAATGGGTTCCCCATACCAAGATTAACTCCCTGATTTTCCATAGGTAAAGATTTACCCTTTTCATTTTTCTTCTTCGCTTTTCTTCGCTTTCTAAAGGTCCTCTCGATCTCCGGATCAACAAGAGCAAGGGGTAGTATCGAAGCTCTTGGCATACACTAAGAGAAAGGTACCTACGAAAACAAAAAAACAAAGTGAGTAACAAATCCAAGCTAAGATATACAAGAATATAAATTGGCAATAATCGTTACAATTCCCCAGCAACGGCGCCAAAAACTTGTTACGTTCCAAATACTAGTATGTAAACCGCGCAAGTATACAGTCGTTACAAGTAATAAAGTGATAAGGGGTGTCGGACCCACGAGGAATTGTTCGATTAATTACCTAATACTATCTTGTTACTTCTACTTGGATTCATGTGAGTTATATTTAGTAGGATGGTGGTGTGATATTACAACTAAAGTAAAGTAATGTTGGATGAAACACTTAAGACAACTATAGTTTGAATCTCAAGATAAAAGTTCCTAGGATTCTATGTCACCTAGGTCAATCCAAGCCAGATGCATTAACAATTGACAACTACACTTATGCTTGTTTTTCAAGGATTCAAGAGTGTTCATACGTATCTTTCGACTAGCATACGAACCTATCAAGTTAGATTAATCCAATTTATGTCTAAAATGACTAAACCTAGTTGATGCATTAAACTCAAACCTTAGAAAAACATGAAATGAACTAGGTATATGTCTATCCTAAAATCAAATCACAATCTAATCCCCAATTCACTTTGTTAAGCAATCAAGTACCAATTCATTTCTTCTCAAAGTTGGCCAAACAATGAGATCATAAAGGCACAAACTAGATTAACAAACACATACAAGTATAATATCAACAATTGATTAAACATTCAACCATGGATCAACCATGGCTTCACAAGAACCTAGGAATTAAAGGTTTAGCTATTCATATTAAAAATAGAAATATTCATTACATCAAAAGTAAACATTTCCATATTACAAATGTTAGGAAAAGAGATTAAAGACAAGGGAAACTTAGTAGATGAACAACTTCTCTTGTTGCCTCCAATGGTGTTCCAAGCTCCAAGTAGTAGGAAAAGTAAAGTGAAAGTTAAAATCTCATGTGTGGATTCTTTCCTCTTGCCCTAATAGCAAGGTACCCACCACACAAAATTGCCTAAGTTACCCCAAAAACTATAGTAACAAAGGCCAAAAAGTCCCCCAAGAAGTTTAAAATTACATTGAAGGGTATAGGGGAAATGTACAAAAAAAACCCTCAATCCATGGAAAGAACAGAGCAGGTCTCGCCGCGGCGAGCCTTCAAATGTGGCAGGACCTCACCGCGGCGAGGTTGAAGCTCACGGCGGCGAGGTTGAGGCAGAGGAGCTCACCGCAGCGAGGTGAAGCAGGGTCCTATTTTCTTCAATTTTTGTTCTTTCTTTTCCATTAGGCCCCTGCGGTTGAAAGCGACTTGCACTCCACGCAATGAATGCTCCCGAAATTGCTTCAAGGCGTCGATTCCTGCAAGATAATCACAATTAAAATACGAACAAAACACGAAAAGCGAACAAAGGCCAAATAAAGGGGTCAAAAGCACAAAAGCACGAAAACAAGCAAAGACACACAGAAACTCGGATCAAAACAAGATATTTTGGGCTTAAAGGAGATAGGTAATAACAATGTTCTCACGGCGTTATCATCTTCTCAGATTGAATTTTCCAGAGGTTGCTAAGCTTCCATTACTTAGCTGATGACTTTTGGAAATCATCAAAACCTCCATGCACTTCTTCATCTTCATCCAACACGAATGATCTTCTTGACGGGGCAGAACTCGATCATCAGAAGGCATGATTTATGGGGAGTTTCTCCCCTTTCGAAAGATGTTTGTCGAGAATCCTCGGTACGAGCTCTTTTCTTTGGGGTGTCTCTCCTCGAGGATCCGCGTAAACTTCGTTTGGCAGCTCCAGAAAAAAGATTAGAACTCATTCTCGGAGAAAGATAGGAAACAAGAAAATTCCGATAAATCACTCCGAACTACAACAGAGGATTTTATCTTTCAATTAAGGACGCGCGGTAAATTTCGGATATATTTACCCTTATTTATACACGTGGAATTAACGATAAGGCCCTTGTGCGAAGGCGCGAATATGGATTCAAAAATAGAAGGAAAGTAAAAGGTCATTTAAAACCTCGTATCCTGCTGGAAGCGAAGGAGAAAAATAATAAAAGAACAATAATTCGACAGAATATATATATCAAGTAAAATGAGTACAAGGTTGCCAGCAAGAAATTACGATTTTGCTACAAAAAGTATTCATATCTATTACAAAAGATAGATCATTGATTTTCTACTATTCTTTTCCCTTAGAAATGGCCTGGGCAGCAATAGATGTTTCCTCTACATTCTCTTCATTATCAACATCAGCCTCCTTCTCATTGTCCTGGTTATCTTCGACCTCATCTTCCGAGATTAAATCAGGAGCAGGCACGGGTATAGGGTCTCCGAATTCTCCTACTAAATGAGCCAGTGGATGACCACTGTATTTTACAGAAGTTAGGGTCTCAGGCGGATATTCTTGAAGCTTTCGATCCTTGCTAATATCCATAGCATCAAAGTATTCAATCCGCTTATCAGGGATAAATCCCGATTCAATCCACTGATCAACCCCTTTGTAGAATGAGCTCATCAGCAAATCTCCGATTTTCTCATGAATTATAGCAATATGAACAGGGGAATTGAGAAACTCCCTGATAATGGGCTCCACGTTCTCTGTTTGAACTTCTCGCATAACTTCGTCTATGTCAGCATCATCGTTTCTAGCCTGACGTTGGGCTCGAAGAGAACGATTCTCCGATTCCAACCTGCAAGGAAGTTGCATAAGAAACCCGTTGCTCCTCCAGTTCTTTGGTCAGACAATCGACCTCGACTTGGTACCGACTATCATCCATCATGGTGCTGATTATATGAGGATTATCGGTCTCCATGTTGGCATTGTTGCTGGGACCGGCTCGATCTCCGTCTGACGTTCGAGAACTTTCGACCTCGACAAGTTTAACCTCCAGCTCTTTGTTTCTCGCTGAAAGGATTTTATTGGTCTCCTCCACAAAATTTCACTGGTCTCTATATAAGGCAGTATCATACATAGCGATCACTAAGGGCGCCTCCAATCTCCAACATTAAATGGTCCAATTAAAAATGAACGAATGGCGTTCGAGCTATGATAAATGGTAAGTCAAAAGATAAATTACCACTTCATGATCATGATCATGAGCCGCTCGGGCTAATTGATCCAGAGGCTCCCTTTCGGAGGTCCGTTGGACATCTCTTGTAAAAACTGTGGACAAAAGAAGTCTTATGGACTTATCAAGAATATGTTCCTTATCATCGGAAATTAAGGAATCCTTTGTGGAATATCCCACCGCTCATTTGCCCTCGAGGTGGTTTTCGATCATGTCTACTAGCGTAGCTTTGCGACTTGAATCTCCACTATGGTTAAAATATTCGCCCTGCTTATCGAAGAAATGCTTGCTCCTCTTCACCGCCGGGCCAGTAAGGTTACGTTCGGACCAGGTCTTACAACCAAGGATTCCATATTGTTGCCTAATGACCATGGGAGGATAACCACGTCCAGGATTAGCGCCCGAGGTAGAGGGTTCAGCCGATGGTTGGTCGGCCGTGGGATGAATACTGCTGATGGGCTCTGCGTTTTCGAAAGACTCTGCTTCGATATCTTCAAGATCTTGATGTTGGTCTCTTCTTCTTTTTCTCGACATTCTTTGCCCTATGGGCATTTTTCTTGAAGACTTCTTGGAGTTCGAAAGAACAGTTTTTCCGACCACAAAGAAGCGGCACTTTTCGACCATCAGTGTTGTATGAAAAACATAGAAAAAGAGAATTCAATTGGAGAGTTAAAATCATTCAAGGAAATGATATGGATAAATGATAGAGAAATAGAAGGACTCACCCAGAGGACGATTGTCTGAAGGGATAGGAAAGTCGAAGGAACTTAATCTCGCCTTGCGAAGAAAAATTTCTCTGACTAAGAAGGCAGATTGGTACTTGTCCGACCTCATTTCCGCAACCGTACTGGTAGGAAATAAATTATCCGATGCCAATTCTGAAAGGATAGTGCCCTGCAAGCCAATAGATTTCAGCTTGTATAAGGACTATCATGTGATAAGCTTTCTCTAGTATAAATGAATTAATACGCTTGTTTGTTTATAGTATGTAAATCAAACAATGGCCAACTTCATCTCTCGCGAATCACTTAAGCGATTGGATGAAATCCTTAGATCATAATAGACTATGGGACGATTCACTTCAGTATGAGTGCAATCATGAAACAGTCTCTAAGGTCGTGATCTTAAAAACGTTCCAAGTCATAGATTCCTGTCGAGACGGGGTATCGAAGGAATCGTTAAGACTTGTACGAGTATGCATGATTCACATGGAGTGAATTTGTAGCGTTTCATGAGCAAGGCATTTGATGCCAGTGCATATAAGTAGGTGGTTCGATAGGGGATCGAACGCATCGAACGACCCGAACAGAGAAACCCATTGTGGAAGCGCATGACGCACATCGGCGATGGGATTTTCTCAAGGCTTATAATAGTGTACGATTTAGTCCTTTGACTTGAGGTGCTAGGGCGAATTCGGTGCACGTGAGTGCGTACTTTAATTTAGGAGCCGATCACTTAGCCTGATCATTGTGCGACTACTTTGGGTACGTAGGATCGTGTACGCGAATGGTTAGCACTAATATGGGATCTACCGACTCAACGTAGTGCGTTGAGAGAATTTCCTATACGTTCTTAGATAATATATTCCGAGAAACCCGTGGCCACGGTTAGTGACGGATTTGGAAAGGGGTTTCAAAATTTAGCAGTCACACTGGAATTATTATCCTGAATTAGAAAGTATAGTTATCGAGATAATTAGAGGTGCCGATCAATTCACACACCCTAGGTCTCGATCGGGAAATTAGTCGATAGAGGGACCGTATGTACATGGCACTTATAAGAGGTGAGGTTCACTGAGATCAATTCACCTGAAGTTGGGCCTCATGGGCTTGTGGCTAGACATCGACCATGAGGTGTGGGTACTCATGAATTAATTGTAAGATTAATTCTTGAGTGGTTAATTGAAGGTGTTCAATTAATCGGAGCAATTAATAAGCTCACAAATTAAATCACGAAAGTCGTGGGCCCGCGGCCAATTGATGGTGAACCTAGAGGGTCACACACAATACAATTGGACTGCAACAAATCATATAAGGAAAGTTTGATTTAAAGAGTTAAATCAAAACTGAAGAATTAAAGTGTTAATTCTTGAAGAAGAAAACTAAAGAATTAAAGAGTTAATTCTGTGAGAGATATAATTAATTAGATAGTCTAATTAATTAAATGTTAATTAAAGAGTTAATTAAAGAGAGAGAAAATTAATTGGATTAATTGGGTTAGTTTAATTAAAGGGTTTAATTAAATTAATGCAAGACATGGGCCAATTTAATTAATGGCCCATACTAAAGTCTTGCACATAAAGGGGCCTTGAGAGGTGGCTATAAAAGGAGTCTTAAGAAGACTCAAAAACCTAAGCTAAAAACAAAACCCTAGCCACCCCCCTTTTGCCCTAGCCGCCCCCTCTTGGAGAAGAGGTGTGGCCGCCGCCCCCTCTCCAATGGTGGAGAGAGGCCGCCCCTCTCTCTCATCCAGATCTAGATCTGGATCTAGATCTGGTTTTCTTCTTCGTTCTTCCATGTCTGATTACCCTTGAATCCTATTTCTGAGCCTGTGGATTCAAAGGGGGTTGCCTTAATCCAGTTGGTGTGGATACCGCTAGAGGCACAACACTTGGGGTGCTCCTCTCGAACCAAATCCATCAGATCTGAAAGAAGACCGGAGAAAAACCACCACCTTGCCTGTGGTGAGGTAATTTCGAATTACACCTCTTTTATTTTGTAAATTGTTGCAAAATTGTATTCAACCTATTCGTATGAGCTAGTGAATAATCCTGTGATTTTGGGTGTTATGAAAATTTTAAATTCCGCACTGTTGTATGACAATCATACCCCATGAAATCCCAACAGTGGTATCAGAGCCAAATTTACTACGCTCATATGAATAGGCCTGAACACTTCAAAATATATGTGTATATTTGATTGTCGTGTTCTATGATTTGATTCTTGCTTGTTATGATAAATTATGTGTTCGGGTATTAGCATAATTCGGTTTTGGGCCTAAACTGCAATTTCCGAAAATTTGGGGGCTAATGTGCAAATTATGATTTTTTGAAAATCCGGACAGAAAGTTAAATTTTGTTTTACTGCAATTCTGGACCAAATTGTAATTTCTGGAATTTTCAAAATCTGGACTGTTTTGCAATTAACGAAAGGCTAGGGGCTGTTTTTGCAATAACCGTAAAATCTGGGGTCTGTTTTGCTTTAAACGAAAGTTTCTGGAAATTTAGTTAATTTCTTCTTTCTGGTCCGATTTGCATATTCTGGAAATTTTGGGGCTGATTTGTAATTTCCAAAAGTTGAGGGGTCAAAATGTAATTTTCGAAAATTCAGGGCCGAACTGCAATTTTTCAAAAGTTGAAAAACAGAAACTGAAATCTGCACTAAAAGAGTTTAGTATATGCAAAAAATTAATTGTATCATAATTAGTGGGGACTAGAGTGAGAATCAAGGGGTTATTTTAAAAGGGGTTTTAAAATAAAAATTGTGGATTGTTTTAAAAGGGGTTTTAAAACTAGAATCTAAATGTATTTTAAAAGGGAGTTTTAAAATAAAATAAGAAATAAGAAAATGAGTTTTGCTTGTTTCTTGCTCTACGTGAACTGTTTACGTGGTTTTCGATCGCGCCAAGCCTTGGCCCTAGGGGTAGATGTGATTGGTTAATTTTAATTATGTTGGTTTTGTTGGGCCTGCGAGCCTTAAGTTTTTGGGCCACTTTGAGCCTTTGTAATAGATTAGGGCTTTACTGTTTTAAATAGTTTAGGATGGAGGCCCGTTACAAGCAAGGTGGGAGCCCAATAAAAGTGAAGGCCATGTATGCATGGTTATTTATGTAATAGCCTAGGTCCTTTAGAACCTAATTAGATTGACCAATTGGGCCAACATCTTTGGCTCGATGATGGCCCGCATAGGAGGCTCCCGATCGAAAACATACTGTGGTAGCATGCATGCTAGGTGTGTATGTTTTATTTACGTATTTATATTTTTAGCATGTATGGTGATGCGCGCTAGTAATATTAGATCGTAAATAAAAGATAATGCATAACTGGAACGGTGAGATCTCGAGTAGAGTTACCTCAAACTCTTAAACCCGAAAATCCCCTCTTGAAAATTATATTAAGTCATATTGGGTACATTAAAATGTAAGTTTTCAAATCCAAGCCTTCCATCAATAGGAACTAGCGTGAGTTGTCCACTTATTGATTAAGGTAATCCAGAGTCTGGCACCCGAGTCGAAGAAAGAGACAATACGCGAAACTCCTAGATTCTCGTTTTTAACTAAACTTGACAAGGGTGGGGACTGGTCGGGACATGAACATCGACCATAACCAAGTTATGGGGATTTCATGACCGGGCCAGTTGCTCATCAAGATTGATGGGTTAGACTTAACGAGTAGTACCACTCATGATGTAGCAGTGCTAGATGAGTGCGAAAACCGAGGCAAAATAGCTTGAAGGTTGTGTAGGGACACAATTGGCAATAAGTATGCCTACCTGGGGAATTAATTGTATGGCCGCGAGTCGTAGGTGCAATTAATGTCCGCTGGGACGTCAAGACCTACTAGGAAATAGGATTTCCCGAACAATTGAATGGGTAATTGTTTCGATAAAATAGTGGGAGAACTTTTACGATAGAAAGTCCAACCTTCGTAGATTATAAGTATTATTCATTAACTAGTCCTCTAGATACTTGTCTTCTCTTAGATTAGATATTGTGATATCTATATGAATTGTCCATTTTACTATTTATCCTCGACTTAGAAAATAACTGGATTAAAATATCGATTGGCTTAGAAACTTGGGGATTGTCCTCAATTCCGATAGTCGGAATCGCCTTCTTAATAATCAACCTATGCCTGATGCATTTTGAGATGAGTCTTCAAAGAGGAACGAATCACCTATAGAGTATGGGAATCTCAATGATCGTTGCCTCATAAGAGCATCAAGATTGAACGAGCTAAAGAAGCGACATAGAAGTATGTCTAAAACTTCTAAAACAAACCTCCACCTCAAAAGGCTTGTTTTGAGGAGCAGTTTCGAATCATCTGATTCGAGATTTCTAAGGTGTTGTTTAAAACTCGAGAATAAGTGAAGGAACTAATGTCAAGGATCACTGTCCTTGTTTTATCAATCTGGTTGATAACTGGATCGATTAAACGTAGGCCTGCAAGTGATCTTAACATTGACTTCCTCCTAAATTCTCCTCCCGCTCATTCAAACGATTCGTGAAAAGTTCTGAACTTATTCGATAAGTTGATCAGGTTTCATGAATTAACCAAAGTATTGATAAAAGGCAAATAGGAACCTTTTAAAAGGTATACCTGTCATGATTGCTTACACTTCAAGGACTGCAAAGTCAAAGAAGAGTAAAAGGAAGAAGAAAGTGTTCTCTTCCAAAGCAAACGTGAAGGTAATGGAAAGAACGCAAGTAGCCTAAAAGTCAAATTATCCCACTGCACCTAAGAAAGGCATTGACAAGTTTAATTGATTAGAAGGTCTAATTAATTAAACAACGTTTCAATTAAAGAGTTAATTGAGAGCAACGTTTCAATTAAAGAGTTAATTGAAAAAGGGAAATGAATCAATTAAAGAGTTAATTGAAAACAAACAAAATTGATTGAATTAATGTGTTAAGTTCAATCAATACCAAGATAATACTCCACACATATGGCACGCAAGATTAGGTCGTGTTTCCATAGGAAGGATTCAATAGTTGGTGTCATCGATGCTTCTTGAAAAATAGGGCTTAGATGAACTATCAACTTGCGAATCCTGTCTGAAGGAAAAGATGACAAAGTTACCGTTTGCTGGGCATCCGGTGCGTACCAAACAAATTTTGGATTGGATCCATACGAATGAATGTGGACCACTAAAGTGTTAGTGTGAGAGGAGATTACTCATACCTCGTGAGGTTTACTGATGACTTTAGTCATTAGTGATATGTGTATCTTATGATGTACAAATCCGAAACTCTTGAAAAGTTCAAGGAATTTCGAAACGAAGTAGAGAATCAAACAAGGCTTAAGGCCATTCGATCTGATCGAGATGGCAAATACTTAAGCTAGAAGTTCCTCAATTATCTTACTGAGAAAGATATTCTCGTACAATGAACTCCTTCTAAGACGCCTCAACCTATTGGAGGGTCTGAAAGAAGAGAATCAAACCTTGTTGGACATGGTTCGATCCGTGATGAGTTTCGTTCAACATCCTTATACATTCTAAGGATTTACTCTAATGATTGCATCGAAGATACTGAACAAAGTACCTTCAAAGTTCGTGCCTGCAAAACCTACCAAGAATGGTGTGGTAAAACGCCTCTATACTCTCTCTATTGAGTATGGGGATCTCCTGCCTATGTTAGGAACAAGAAAGGAGATAAATTAGATAGTAGATCCAGTTTGTACAAATTTGTGGGGTATCCAAATAAATCCATTTGGATGCCTGTTCTACATTCCTAAAGAACAAAGGGTGTTTGTTTCAAGGAATATCCATTTCTTAGAGGATGACTTCCTCGTGAATAGAAATGGTACCCTAGTAGAACATGATGAGGTCCAAGAAGTGGAACTCATTCCCACAAAACAGTGGGAGTTAATCCAGAAACTGCTGAAACATCAACGTACACCAGTACTTCGTAGATCTGATCAATTTCGTGAGAAACTTGAAAGATATGGTTAGACCATATACGAAGAATCTACATTGGATGTAGACACTCATGTATGGCAAGAGGCCATACAATCCGAAATGGATTCCATCCATTCCAACAAGGTATGGACCTTGGTCGATCCACCCGAGGGAAGTATCCCTGTAGGTTGCAAATGGATCTTCAAGCGCAAGCTAGGAATGAATGAATAGGTATTGACCTATAAGACTTGCCTAATGGCAAAAGGTTATACACAAAGGCCTGGAACGGACTTTGATGAAATCTTTTCTCCATTAGCAATGTCTGAATCCATTTGGACTCACATTCATTTTGATGAGAAAGTCAAGGCGTTTGACTTCATCGAAAACAAATGTGAACCTTGAGTGTACAAGAAGTTTAGTGGGAGCTCTTTAAAGTTCATTATTTTTACATGTCGATAACATTATGATCATCTGGGATGATATTGGAATGTTAGCACAGACGGAAGCATGATTGTCCATGCAATTCTCCATGAAAGATTTGAGAGAGACATCTTGCGTATTAAGATACGTATCTATGGAGATAGATCGGAGAAGATGTTGGGTCTCTCTCAATCTAAGTACATAGAAACAATACTGAAAAATATTCAGTATGGAAGAATCCAAGAAAGGATTGCTTCCAGTGAGACATTGTATTTCTCCTTCCAAATCGATGTGCCCTACATCGAATGAGGAAAATGAGAATGTCTCAAATACCTTTTGTTTCGACAAAAAGTAGCATATGGTATGCTATACTATGTACTAGAACAGACGTAGAGCCTGCTCTAAATGCCACGAGCAGTTACTAGTCAAACTCCAGTGAAGAATACTGGAGCACCGTAAAAGATATCCTTAAGCTCTTGAGAAAGACTAAGGATTTGATCTTGGTCTACGGTGGTAGTGGAGAATTGAAGCTCGAAGAATTTACTGATTCGAGTTTCCAGTTTGATGTGGATGAATATATATATCCAATATTGGATACATATTTTGCCTCAATGGGGTAGCGGTAAGTTGGAAAGGTTCCAACGAAAGCACCGTTGCCATCTTAACCACTGAAGCAAGATATATCGCAGCAAGGAATGCAGCGTAAGAAAGTGTTTGGATGAAAAACTTCATCCAAAAGTTGGATGTAGTGCCTAGCATTGCGAAGCTCGTGGTTATCTTCTAAGATAACAATGGAGCTATTGCTAAAGCAAAGGACTCGAGATCTCACCAGAAATCTAAACACAATGAGAGAAAAGTACCATCTGATTAGAGTAATCATTGGTAGAGTTGACGCACATAATGGATCGCGTCGACTCGGAAGACAATCTAGCGGATCCACTAGTAGAGCCTTTGTCACAAAAGGAGTTCGAAGAACATCTTTGGAAGATGGGTCTTAGAAGCGTTTGTGATTGGCTTTAGGGAAAGTGGGAGATTGAAAGGATAGTGCCCTGCAAGCCAATAGATTTTAGCTTGTATAAGGACTATCATGTGATAAGCTTTCTCTAGTATAAATGAATTAATACGCTTGTTTGTTTATAGTATGTAAATCAAACAATGGCCAACTTCATCTCTCGCGAATCACTTAAGCGATTGGATGAAATCCTTAGATCATAATAGACTATGGGACGATTCACTTCAGTATGAGTGCAATCATGAAACAGTCTCTAAGGTCGTGATCTTAAAAACGTTCCAAGTCATAGATTCCTGTCGAGACGGGGTATCGAAGGAATCGTTAAGACTTGTACGAGTATGCATGATTCACATGGAGTGAATTTGTAGCGTTTCATGAGCAAGGCATTTGATGCCAGTGCATATAAGTAGGTGGTTCGATAGGGGATCGAACGCATCGAACGACCCGAACAGAGAAACCCATTGTGGAAGCGCATGACGCACATCGGCGATGGGATTTTCTCAAGGCTTATAATAGTGTACGATTTAGTCCTTTGACTTGAGGTGCTAGGGCGAATTCGGTGCACGTGAGTGCGTACTTTAATTTAGGAGCCGATCACTTAGCCTGATCATTGTGCGACTACTTTGGGTACGTAGGATCGTGTACGCGAATGGTTAGCACTAATATGGGATCTACCGACTCAACGTAGTGCGTTGAGAGAATTTCCTATACGTTCTTAGATAATATATTCCGAGAAACCCGTGGCCACGGTTAGTGACGGATTTGGAAAGGGGTTTCAAAATTTAGCAGTCACACTGGAATTATTATCCTGAATTAGAAAGTATAGTTATCGAGATAATTAGAGGTGCCGATCAATTCACACACCCTAGGTCTCGATCGGGAAATTAGTCGATAGAGGGACCGTATGTACATGGCACTTATAAGAGGTGAGGTTCACTGAGATCAATTCACCTGAAGTTGGGCCTCATGGGCTTGTGGCTAGACATCGACCATGAGGTGTGGGTACTCATGAATTAATTGTAAGATTAATTCTTGAGTGGTTAATTGAAGGTGTTCAATTAATCGGAGCAATTAATAAGCTCACAAATTAAATCACGAAAGTCGTGGGCCCGCGGCCAATTGATGGTGAACCTAGAGGGTCACACACAATACAATTGGACTGCAACAAATCATATAAGGAAAGTTTGATTTAAAGAGTTAAATCAAAACTGAAGAATTAAAGTGTTAATTCTTGAAGAAGAAAACTAAAGAATTAAAGAGTTAATTATGTGAGAGATATAATTAATTAGATAGTCTAATTAATTAAATGTTAATTAAAGAGTTAATTAAAGAGAGAGAAAATTAATTGGATTAATTGGGTTAGTTTAATTAAAGGGTTTAATTAAATTAATGCAAGACATGGGCCAATTTAATTAATGGCCCATACTAAAGTCTTGCACATAAAGGGGCCTTGAGAGGTGGCTATAAAAGGAGTCTTAAGAAGACTCAAAAACCTAAGCTAAAAACAAAACCCTAGCCACCCCCCTCTTGCCCTAGCCGCCCCCTCTTGGAGAAGAGGTGTGGCCGCCGCCCCCTCTCCAATGGTGGAGAGAGGCCGCCCCTCTCTCTCATCCAAATCTAGATCTGGATCTAGATCTGGTTTTCTTCTTCGTTCTTCCATGTCTGATTACCCTTGAATCCTATTTCTGAGCCTGTGGATTCAAAGGGGGTTGCCTTAATCCAGTTGGTGTGGATACCGCTAGAGGCACAACACTTGGGGTGCTCCTCTCGAACCAAATCCATCAGATCTGAAAGAAGACCGGAGAAAAACCACCACCTTGCCTGTGGTGAGGTAATTTCGAATTACACCTCTTTTATTTTGTAAATTGTTGCAAAATTGTATTCAACCTATTCGTATGAGCTAGTGAATAATCCTGTGATTTTGGGTGTTATGAAAATTTTAAATTCCGCACTGTTGTATGACAATCATGCCCCATGAAATCCCAACAAATTCTCCAATGACCTTTCAACCACCATACACCCAGGCGGAATCATAACCCCATTCATGAACGTATGGCTCGGATACGTCGTTTTCGAGCACACGATGAGTCGGGGGTTTGACGAAGAAGTAATTCGCTTTCCATTCCATACTATTGCTAGAAATAGCATTCTCCAGAATGGCAAAACCAAGTCGTTAACTGACATAGTAATAACCCCTATTGGAAGATGTCAAAACGGAGAATCTAAAGAAATGAAAGAAATTGCGAAAGGTGGGTCGTAGACCCTTCGCTACTATAAGAACAGAAAAAGCAGTAATAAAGCAATGAATTAGGAACGAGCTGGGTTAATGAAACGAAGAAGGTTTCTAGAAGTTGAAGGAGGATTGGAGAGAAAGGATACCTAAGCCCGTGGTCTAAATGAGAGGTATAAAAAGCACGACAATTTCCTGGAGGGGTGTTTACCCTCTCCTCAGTCGAAGGGATGACTATCTCGAAGTCAGATGGGAAATAACGACCATAATCTCTCTGTAGAGCAGGCAAATCCTGTTCTCTATAGTGGGATGGAAGAAATTCAATAGGAACTGAGACTTGGGGTTGAGTGTTTTTCGGCTTCTTCGAGGTTTTAGCAGCCACCTCTTCTTCAGATACGATTTCTACCACTAACCCATCTACCCCCTTTTCTACACAATCCCTGACCTCTTCGTGGGATCCCATCTCCTGCCTCTTCATTCTCTGAAGAAACAGCTTCAAGGTTTTCAATAACATTTGTGATAACTATTTATTCCTCATCGCGGGGTGGAGAATTAGGGTTGGAGCTTGAAGATGCCATTTCTTTTTAGAAAAACACGAAGTTCGACGAGATTGACAGATAAAGAGAAACTCGATTTAAAATTTTACTGCTTAAGGCTCAGCGTATTTGAGGTTAAAAGTGAAAAGGATATTACTAAATTCGACTATATATATGAGTAAGGAAATGACGGTTCAGCCCTTGATGACGATTCAGTTTCCCGCTAATAAAATTGTGGAAAATATCTAAAGAGATTTGACATATACTATTGGCAACGTGTCTATTCGTGAATGGGTTCAAAAAGGATATGTACTATTTTTCCCTCGCTCGGTTTTTATCCCAATGGGTTTTTCTAAGCAAGGTTTTTGACGAGGCATGTCCGATATACATTAGGAAGCCGTTCAAAGGCATAATTTTACTTCTCCGAGCTACAGCCACACTTTCGCTCGAGAAGTGGGGGAGTACTGATGGGGGCGATTTTACATATAATCCTGGATCGGACTCTCCATGCTTGTTCAGATCAATTCGATCCGCTCGTCAAGACAAGACTCCTCGGAAGGTCTAAGATCGGTCCGACCTACTTATCCGAATCTTATCGACCTAGCGACGTCTCAGAATATTTCATGGGCCATGCATGTTTCCTACTTACGTTAGGATACTACTAGGGCTAGGTTTACTATGTTATAAATAGGAGATCTTTCATTGTAATAAGGGTTAAACTCTGAAATTCTCCATTGACAATAAAGATACTTATCTTGCTCCAATTCTATTGAGTTATTTTAATTATATTACGTTATTTTACCTTGTTTTGCATCATCCAGAGTACTTTAACCAGGCCCTGAAATTAGTTCATTGATATCATTCGTTGTCATATTATTCACATCGTGGTTTATTCATTTATTTTATTGATTTTACTTAGTCCGACGAAACCCGGTAAAATCATGTACGACAATTACGGATTTCAAATATTATTAATTATGTCAGACTAGGCTAGAAAATGAAAAGGTACTAGTCTGTTACTAATAAAATCGTGTTTTATATTTTAACGTTTTTAATACAACACTTATATAACATATCAGATGAGTAAATTTCACTTATCTGACAGATGACTTGTTTGATACAATATATCACTAGAGAAAGCCAATAGCTAGTGATCCTCCTTTGTTGTTTGTCAATCTAGCAAGATAGATAATCTTCAGGTCTTCAAGAATTAAGAACAAATCTTCTGATAAAATAACTTTAACTAACTGTCATTGAAGATTTCATCTTTAATCAGGAGTAACGCTCGTCTTACACGCTCCCCCTGAATTCAAGAATTTATTAGTCAACTATTCTGTCGAAAGCTAGTTCTTGAAGAATACACTTGTCGTTATCAGATTAGTCAGCTGATGAACCATGTCTTCTGATAGGTTCTCCCTCAGCTTATGAAACCAATTTTAACAAGCCTAATTCCGCTCTGAGAGTACAAAATCTTGCATTACTTAATGGTTTAGTGAAAATGTCAGCTATTTGATTGTCTGTATGAACATACTCAATTATGAAATTTCCTTTCTCAACATGATCTCTTATGAAGTGGTGTTTGATCTCAATATGCTTAGTTCTAGAATGACTTGTTGTATTCTGAGTACATGAGATTGCATTTGTATTGTCACAGTAGATAGGGATTCCACTGATTTTGAAATTGTAATCTTCTAGTTAATGTTTCAACCAAAGTATCTGTGCACAACATGCTCCAGCATCAATGTATTCAGCTTCAGCAGTAGATATGGATACTGAAGTATGTTTCTTACTCATCCATGAGATCAGACAACTAACTAAGAATTGACATGTACCTGTAGTACTCTTCATGTCAATCTTACAGCCAGCAAGGTCAGGATCTGAGTATCCAATAAGTTCAAATCTTGATTCCCTTGGATACCATAATCCCAATTCCTGGGTGCCTTTGAGGTACCTTAATATCCTTTTAGCAGCTAGGAGGTGAGATTCCTTTGGATTTGATTGAAATCTCGCACAAACCCCAACAGAATACATAATGTCTGGTCTACTAGCAGTAAGATACATCAAAGACCCAATTATGCCCCTATATTTGGTGATATCCACTGATTTTCCATCTTCATCATTGTCAAAGCAAAGTCTAGTAGACATTGTAATAGCAACAGAAGAGCTAGTTTCCATAACAAATTTCTTGAACTGATATTTTGTGTACTTTGTTTGATTAATAAATATGCCAGCAGACAACTGTTTCACTTGTAATTCAAGAAATTAATTAAGTTCTCCCATCATGCTTATTTCAAACTTGTTCTGCATCAGCTTAGAGAACTTCTCACACATCTGTTTGTTAGTTGAACCAAAAATAATATCGTCCACTTATATTTAAATTAACAATATATGATTATCCCATTCAATAGTGAACAAGGTCATATCTACTTTACCTTTGTGAAATCCTTTAATTAAAAGAAAATCAGATAAGGTATCATACCATGCTCTTGGGGTTTGCTTCAGTCCATACAGAACTTTCTTCAAACGATATACTTTGTCTCCTTGTTGATAAGCTTCAAATCCTGGAGGTTCTTCAACATAAACTTCTTCTTACAGTTCTCCATTGAGAAAAGCAGACTTCACATCCATCTGATAGACAGTGAAGTTCTGGTGAGTAGCATAGGCGAGGAATAGTCTGATAGCTTCAATGATAGAAATAGTGTCCGGCAAGCCAACTATATGGCTGTCATTTATTGCATTAAATGAAGGAACTATTCAATTTAGATTAATAAATGCATTTTTATTATATGGTCAACTTTATCTTATGTAATAATTATCTACGCATAAGGATAGAAGTCCTTAGATCACAGGGCTATGGGACAACCCGTGGACTGATCTCCAAGGCCGTGATCTAGAACATATTCAAGAGTCGTAGAATCCAATCGAGATAGGACATCGTTGGATTCGGTTAGACTCTCACTAATGTGTATACTCCGATGAACTGGAGAACGCTGGGGTCCACGAGTGTGACTGGGATAGTCGATACACATAAGTGGGTGACTTGCTGGGATGGCAAGTGCACTGAATACCCCAATTAGGAAATAACTCACCATGGAAGCGGTAGTCGCATATCGGAGTTGAAGTTATTCCAATTTACAATAGTATACGAGGAACGATCCCTAATACTTGAGGTGATAGGGTTTATCTAGAGCAAGAACGTCTATACTTAGATGTGAGTTCCGACCGACTGGAGATTACCAGAAAGTCTCTGTGGATTCACGTTGGGTATAGAGGGACTCGTATGCAGGTTCATATCATCAACAAAGGATCCATTGACCCGACTTGATAGGTTGGGAAATTCTCCTATGGATTTCTGTGAGAAATTAATTCTGGTAAAATCCTTGGCCAAGGTATCTGACGACTTTATGAAAGTAGCTCATAAAGATTAAGTCAAAGAGAATTATTTCGAGATCAGAATGCATAAGGTCAAGACGAATTAAAAGGGAACCGATGAAAAATCCATGCCCTTAAGTTTTGACTGGGAGATCGATCGATGGAGAGATTCTGTCGTATATGGTAATTGTAAATGATTAAAAGGTTCACTGAATTAATTCACCAGTGATTGGGCTCCATGGGCTTGTGGCCAGACATCGACCGTGGAGTGTGGGAGAATTCCCAAATTGGCAGGGGTGCTAATTTTGGAATGGTCAATCGACAGAGTGTTCGATTGATTTAGAGTATAAGTTTACTCGAATAATTAAATGCACATTTAGTTATAACCCGCGGCCAATTATGTGGTGAACCTACGGGGACATACACAAACACATCGAGCGGAAACAGGAAACAAAGAAAGTTGGACTCGACTGGGTCGATCCATTTGGGCGCGAGAATCCGATCCAATTGGGTTGGATCAAAATGTCAAATTAAATAGGTTTTTAATTTGATAAGAATAATTAATTAAATTATTTTTAATTAATTGAGGAGAGAGAAGATTTGTTTAATTAAACTTGGAGTTTAATTTATTTAAATAAAGATTAATGGGAATTAATTAATTGGGCTTGGAGTCCAATTTTATTAATTAGGATAAATGGACTTTTAATTAGTGGGTCAATTAATCTTGGAGATTTAGATGGGCCCAAGACTAATTAAAAGACAAGACATTTTAATTAATGAAGTCTTGCATTAATTAAAAGGCTTAGCCCATTTAGGAGTTAGATCTTGTTAGGAATCCTAGTAGGGCTAGGATTACAAGATCTATAAATAAGCCCCATTAAGTCTTAGAGAATACACAAGACACAATACTAAATACACACTTTGTATAACTCTTCAAAAGCAAGAAAAAGAAAAACTCTCTCTCTCTTCCCTAAGCCCTAGCCGCCGCCCCTACCCCTGACAAACGTCGATCGACTTCTGTCTTTTCATCTCGAGTTTCGTATCTTGATTTTTTCTGTGTTCTAGCCGATCAGAGATCTCAAGGTTTTCGTGTGTATGTGGTGTACTGAACCGTAGAGGCGCAACACGTGGGGCGCTAAGCAAAAGCTTGGGACCAAAGGTGCAAAGCAAATGAGAGGACTACTTCTACAGAGTACAACATTGCTTTGGATTAGCAAGGAACGAGGTATAAACTAGATCTGTTTATTTGTTCTTGTTTAATATTAGTTTAAATATACACCGGATTGTATCTTGGCAAGATTCCCAAGGGGAGCCTAAAAGTTTTATATTTCCGCTGCCTGAGGCTCGTTTTCCCATAAGAATCCCAACAGTGGTATCAGAGCCAAATCCGGCTCTATATTTAAACTAATGAGCAAACTCTGTGGATTAAAATCATATGTTTGATTTTAGTTGTTGATTCGATTAACATGCATGTTAGATCTGTAGATTAGATCTGTTGGATAGATCTTTAGTTTTTAACTGGATTGTTAAAACTGTAATTTTAGATTCGTTATTGTTATCATGTTTTTAATTTTGGATGAAATTAATTGAAACTGTTGATTTTAATTAATTAAGGAATCAAGAAATTGTTATATAAAAACGTATTGGGAACCGAAATCTGAAAATTGCACAGCAGTTGCACGACGACTGCACAGCGATTGCACGGCAGACGCACAGCGACTGCACGGCTACTGCACGGCAGTTGCACGGCAGACGCACAACGACTGCACGGCAGACGCACAGCAGACGCACAACGACTGCACGGCAGACGCACATCAGTTGCACGGCAGACGTACAGCGACTGCACAGCAGTTGCACGTAAACTGCAAGCGCGCGATAGTGGAAAATTAGGGTTTCGAGAATTTTTGTTTTTGGATAATCTTGAACAAAATCTTGGAGATTTGGTTGTTATGGAATCTTGGTGAATCTTGGATTGATCTTAGAGATCTAATTAACTAGGAAACTTAGAGTTTCATTTAAGATAAGACATTTAATTAAAATTAATGTCTTCTAGTTAATTACCAAGATTAAAGATCTTAGAGATCTTATTAAACAAGGAAACTTAGAGTTTCATTTGTGATAAGACATTTAATTAAAATTAATGTCTTCTAGTAAGTTACCATGATTATAGATCTTAGAGATCTTATTAAACAAGGAAACTTAGAGTTTCAAGATAAGGATAGATAATTAAATTTGATTTTATTTCTATCTTTAATTAAATTGCAAGATTAGATTCCTTGATGCTCCAGCAAGAGCATAATAGTCCTTTTAATATTGGACAATTCAAAATTAATTATATGAATAATATTTCGAGTTAAAATTTAAAGAAGCCGTTAAATTTACATTATTGCCCTTATGTGAATTTATGCATGTTTTTGCTTGAATATGTGGATTGATCGAATTACCCTTAAGTCCTGTGTAGTTTATTATTGGTTTTTCATTATGGGTTGTAATTAAATGGGCCTGATTGGTGCCCCTTCTTTGTTCAATTCAAATGTAATAGAATAGGGTCTTAAGTTAAACTTTAGATTAGGCTTGGAGCCCGATAGACCTCATGGAGACTTTGGAAATCAACATGGAGGCCCATTACCTTGGAGGACATGGAGGCCCAATTCTGTAAGATGGTGGACGTTACAAGTGAAGGCCCAAGTATGCATGGGATTTATTTTGTTTTAGAATTAGGCCATTTATTTTCACCCTAGACTGACCAATTGGTCCATAACGTGGCTCGTGATGGATCGCATAGGATGGGAAATCGATCAATCGTACGTGCAATGCTAGGTGATGAATGTTTACTTTTTGTATTTATTCTTTGATGTATGAGATACATGCTTAGGATAGAAAAACGTAAACAAGATAATTGATTATCTGATGAGACCTCGCACTTGAAAATTTCATAAAACTTCCAATTGAACCTAAAATTCAATTATAATATTAAATCGTAAAACGGACGCATAGAATGGTGTTTATGGTCCGAGCCTATCCAATTACTAGGTCTTAGGCATATCGTATGAATATTTCTCGATGTCTCACGAGTCGTGGGTCGAGTTATAGGAAGATGGTATGTCTATTGCCTCGATGCACAGTTTAGTGCCAAGGGAGAGGATAGCAAGGTTCTAGGCACTGTCTCACGAGTCGTGGGGCGTCTAGGATTGAACTATTTCTCTTCACGAGTATTGGACATGATTTAACGCGAGTAAGAATGGATGTCTCACGAGTCGTGGGTCCATAACGAAAAACGAGGCTAAATGAACTCAAGGGTTAGTTGCGATGGTTAACCGGCGATGTGATCGCCCACCACGTGGATCAATTGGTATGGCCAACGAGTCGTGGGTACTGAGCGATTGCATTTGGGCCTTGAGCCCATTATGAAATTTTTATTTCCCGAACCTTATGTGGGTGCATAAGTATTCGATAAAAATAGTGGGAGTAATTTACAAATAAAAACCATGTTTGTAAATTATGCATCGATATTAATTTGCCGCGTATTTATTTCTTTTATTGTCGTGTTTATGAAAGTTTTTCATAAGTGATATATCTTTGAATACTTACCATCTTACTTGAATCAAATAAATTGACTGAACCCAAATGAATTTTTGAATGACTTCAAAACTTGAGAATTATTCTCGAGTCCAAACAATGACTCGTCTCCTTTAAAAGATTTCATTTATTTTCCTTTCGAAGTTACATTTCAACTGGAATGGTGATAGGTTTCACCAAGCTGCCTTTTTCGAAGTTACTCTTCAAATAAGAAAGGTGATTAGTTTCACCAATGGGTTGAGGATGGTTCTCAAGCCCGAATTTTCTTGAAGGCAAACATGAAGTCTCCCTTAAATGGAAAGTTAGAACATCTCGTTGAAAGGCCCCCAAAAGGCTCGAGAGATGGAAGATGAGGAATGGATCCTCTCTGAAGGGAATAACCTTAGAGGTTTTTCTGTAAGGATGATAAGTCGAAAATTCAATCAAAATGGTTCTTCCATGGATTGAGATCAAGGGAAAGAGAGAAAGAATGAATTGAACCTACTTATCCCGTAAGGGATGATTAAATTTTATTGAACTTAACCTTATGGTCAAATAATGCATAAGGGTGTTGGACGCCCGATGAAGTACTCATTGATGCGTTGAATGCATCTAAAGCCATTAATTATTTAGATCGTTAGAATTTACTTATACCATCCCTTGTCTTAAGGGATGTGATAGTTCCATAATGGTTGGAACTTATTGCGCTATAAGTTTTATAGGCAAAAGGTATGAATAAGCAAATGGGTATGAATACTCATGCAACGACTAAATATAATATGCATAGTCAATAAAATATAAATAATCAAGATTCCACACACTTGAGTCGTTGTATAACCGAAAGGCGATACACGAGCACTAAAATAAATTTCCGAATTAAAGATTCAAAAGATTGAGCTCGACTAGGTTGAGCTTGACAGGGACGCTAGAAATAGTAACCGACTTTCGAATCTTACTTAAACGGAAATCAAATTTAGTAGTTGGTTGCTAGGCAACCAAGAGGAATAAACAATTGTAATGGATTTAATCCTTTTAAAAGTGTGAAAACACTAAAGCATTAGTGGGAGATAAGGCGTCTCTTGTACCCTCATGGGTAAAAATACATTGTGAAGTACAATTCCAAATTATTTTTGGAATAAAGAAGAGAGCATAATCAATGAAAGTATGTAAGAGATTTGGATCGATTCAAAATCGAACATGCATTGGCAAATACGCCATTGATTATTTAATAGAGAATTAGATTCTCAAAATGTAAGACCCGCTCGAAACATCGACAGTTGTCGAGCATTCTGGACATGAAAATGTCCATTAGGAAATCTTACAAGAAATTCCTTATTCAATCAATTATAACTTGATCGAGAAAATCGAAGATACTGAGCTAAGTATCTATGAAGCCAGTTCCAAAACATATCAAATGATATGGATTTTGGTATTGTACCTTCATATGCATTCATGCGCATATGAGGTCTCCCACTTATGTGAATAAGCTAGTGGGAGATAAGCTGGAAATAAAATCCATCTTATGCATTTCGTGGAGTATCCAAAATCTCAATAGGATACGAGTTCTATGTTCCTCTAAGACAAACAACCTTTGTCTCTAGGAAAACTAACTTCTTGGAGAAGGATTTCTTGTTGGACAAGAAAAAAAAACAACATAGAACTAGATGAGGTTCATAAAATCGACCCATCACCACAGGCAGTGGGAGAACCTGAGCATGAAAACGAACAAACTAGTACACATGAATTTCGAAGGTCTGAAAGATAACGTAGGGAACCCGAGAGGTTCTACAGTCTGCTGCATGAAATTGGACAGTCTGAGACTAATCCGAGTACCTATGAAGAAGCTATGCAAGACATAGACTTGGGAAGGTGGCACAAAGCCATGGAATCTGAAATGGACTTTATGCACTCTAACAAGGTTTATACCTTAGTGGATCCACCAGTGGGAGTAGCTCCCTTGGGTTGCAAGTGGATCTATAAGCGAAAGCTTGGAGTGAACGGATAGGTTATTACCTACAAGGCACGACTAGTTGCAAAATAATACATTCAAATGTCGAGCATTGACATTGATGAATTTTTGCATGCAGCGATGCCCAAATCCATTCAGTTATTGTTGGACATATCAGTGTAGTATTAACTACGAGATATGGTAGATGGATGTAAAGATCGTCTTTTTAAATGGAGACATTGATAAGGAGATCTACATGAAGCAACCAAAAAGGATATGCATCCAAGGGAGATGTGCACAAAGTATGCAAACTCCGAAGGTCCATATATGGACTTAAGCAAGCTTCCCAAAGCCGGAGCATACATTTTGATGATATAATCCAAACCTTTGGATTCGTCAAAAACTTGTTCAAGAAATGTGTGTACAAGAAAGTTTGTGGGAGTACAGTTGAATTTTTATGCTTTATGTTGATAACATTCTGCTCACTGGATATGATGCAAAAGTGTTATCCGAAACGAAAGCATGGTTTTCTACACAATTCCCAATGAAGGATTTGGGAGAAGCATCCTTTGTACTGGGTACAAGGATCTACATGGATAGATCAAAAGGACTGTTGGGCCTCTCCCAATCAAAGTACATAGATAAAATACTGAAGAAATTCAGTATGGAAGAATCCAAGAGAGGATTTCTTCCGATGAGACATAGTATTGCTCTCTCTAAGTCTATGGCCCCAAAGACCTCTGAGGAGAGAAGCAAGATGTCTAAGATACCACATGCCTCTATGAAAGGAAGCATAATATGGTATGCTATGTACAAGACCAGACATAGCGTACGCCCTGAGCGTTACTAGCCGCTATTTGTCTGACCCAGGAGAGCAGCACTGGGTAGCCGTAAAGTCAATTCTGAAGTACCTGAAAATGACTAAAGAATTGTTCTTGGTATATGGCGGGGAAGAATTGAAATTGGAAAGGTTATACTGATTCTAGCTTCCAATGTGATGTAGATGATTTCGAGTCAACATTTGGATATATCTGCCTCAATGGTGGTGCGGTGAGTAGGATACTACCGCAAATTCAACCACCGAGGCATAAAATATTGTAGCATATGAAGCTGCAAATGAATGTGTTTGGATGAAAAACTTCGTCCTAGAATTGGACGTCGTACCTAGCATTGTCGAGCCATTACTATCTTCTGTGATAATAATGGAGCTATCTCGCAAGCGAAGGAGTCGAGATCTCATCAGAAATCCAAGCATGTACTAAGACGATACCATTTGATATGTTATATCATTGGTAGAGGAGACATAAAGATGGAACGTGTCATCTCAAAGGATAATACGGCGGACCCGCTAACTAAGCCAATGCCTCGAAAGGCATTCGAGAAACATTTGTCTAAGATGGAAATCAGAAGTATGAAAAGTTGGCTTTAGTACAAGTGGGAGATTGATAGAAATAGTGTCCGGCAAGCCAACTGTATGGCTATCATTTATTGCATTAAATGAAGGAACTATTCAATTTAGATTAATAAATGCATTTTTATTATATGGTCAACTTTATCTTATGTAATAATTATCTACGCATAAGGATAGAAGTCCTTAGATCACAGGGCTATGGGACAACCCGTGGACTGATCTCCAAGGCCGTGATCTATAACATATTCCAGAGTCGTAGAATCCAATCGAGATAGGACATCGTTGGATTCGGTTAGACTCTCACTAATTTGTATACTCCGATGAACTGGAGAACGCTGGGGTCCACGAGCGTGACTGGGATAGTCGATACACATAAGTAGGTGACTTGCTGGGATGGCAAGTGCACTGAATACCCCAATTAGGAAATAACTCACTATGGAAGCGGTAGTCGCATATCGGAGTTGAAGTTATTCCAATTTACAATAGTATACGAGGAACGATCCCTAATACTTGAGGTGATAGGGTTTATCTGGTGCGAGAACGTCTATACTTAGATGTGAGTTCCGACTGACTGGAGATTACCAGAAAGTCTCTGTGGATTCACGTTGGGTATAGAGGGACTCGTATGCAGGTTCATATCATCAACAAAGGATCCATTGACCCGACTTGATAGGTTGGGAAATTCTCCTATGGATTTCTGTGAGAAATTAATTCTGGTAAAATCATTGGCCAAGGTATCTGACGACTTTATGAAAGTAGCTCATAAAGATTAAGTCAAAGAGAATTATTTCGAGATCAGAATGCATAAGGTCAAGACGAATTAAAAGGGAACCGATGAAAAATCCATGCCCTTAAGTTTTGACTGGGAGATCGATCGATGGAGAGATTATGTCGTATATGGTAATTGTAAATGATTAAAAGGTTCACTGAATTAATTCACCAGTGATTGGGCTCCATGGGCTTGTGGCCAGACATCAACCGTGGTGTGTGGGAGAATTCCCAAATTGGCAGGGATGCTAATTTTGGAGTGGTCAATCGACAGAATGTTCGATTGATTTAGTAAGTTTACTCGAATAATTAAATGCACATTTAGTTATAACCCGCGGCCAATTATGTGGTGAACCTACGGGGACATACACAAACACATCGAGCGGAAACAGGAAACGAAGAAAGTTGGACTCGACTGGGTCGATCCATTTGGGCGCGAGAATCCTATCCAATTGGGTTGGATCAAAATGTCAAATTAAATAGGTTTTTAATTTGATAAGAATAATTAATTAAATTAGATTTAATTAATTAAGGAGAGAGAAGATTTAATTAATTAAACTTGGAGTTTAATTTAATTAAATAAAGATTAATGAGAATTAATTAATTGGGCTAGGAGTCCAATTTAATTAATTAGGATAAATGAATTTTTAATTAGTGGGCCAATTAATCTTGGAGATCTTAGCCCATTTAGGAGTTAGATCTTGTTAGGAATCCTAGTAGGGCTAGGATTACAAGATCTATAAATAAGTCCCATTAAGTCTTGGAGAATACACAAGACACAATACTAAGTACACACTTTGTATAACTCTTCAAAAGCAAGAAAAAGAAAAACTCTCTCTCTCTTCCCTAAGCCCTAGCCGCCGCCCCTACCCCTGACAAAAGTCGATCGACTTCTATCTTTTCTTCTCGAGTTTCGTATCTTGATTTCTTTTGTGTTCTAGCCGATCAGATATCTCAAGGTTTTCGTGTGTATGTGGTGTACTGAACCGTAGAGGCGCAACACGTGGGGCGCTAAGCAAAAGCTTGGGACCAAAGGTGCAAAGCAAATGAGAGGACTACTTCTACAGAGTACAACATTTCTTTGGATTAGCAAGGAACGAGGTATAAACTAGATCTGTTTATTTGTTCTTGTTTAATATTAGTTTAAATATACACCGGATTGTATCCTGGCAACATTCCCAAGGGGAGCCTAAAAGTTTTATATTTCCGCTGCCTGAGGCTCGTTTTCCCATAAGAATCCCAACATTCAAGTCTAGCAACTGGTGCAAATGTCTCATCGAAGTCTATGCTTTCTTGTTGATAACGCCGTGAAAACGTCGTTATTACCTATCTCTTTAAGCCCAAAACATCTTGTTTTGATCCGAGTTTATGTTTGTTCCGCGTGTTTTCGTGTCTTTTGTGCTTTTGGCCCCTTCGTTTGGCCTTTGTTCGGTTTTTGTATTTTTGTTCGTGTTTTGATCGCTTTCTCCGTGGTTTGTAGGTATTGACATCTTAGAGTGATTCGGAGTTGCGTATCAATGATGCGAGTCGTTCTACCCACCCCGCGAGTCAAGCTTGAGCTTCAAAGGAAATAGAACCCGAAGCAAATTTTACAAGAATGAAGATAGCTACTCACTCAAGCATGCACAACTTTATTATGGCCGATCCAAATAAGCTGAGTTTTGGATATGTTATAGATGAGTGAGTTAGCTACGCTACAGACTTTACGGATCCGCATTCGGAGTTCGGAATCAAAAGATATGCTGCTCGGAAGGAAGTGCGGCAGAGCAGGAAACCTACAGCCTGTTTCTCGCGGCCGCGAGACCCCTGCTACCAGCAGATATTTTCTGCGGGAAAGGCAGGGGGTTTTTTGTATAATCCCCCTTTGATCCCACTTGTATTTTTAGGCATCTTGGGGGACTTTTTGGCCTTAGTTGCCATTGTTTGGAGGGTAACTTAGGCATGAGGGCTTGTAGTTTTTGCTAGGTTAGAGGGTTAAAGGTGAAATCATCTCAACTTCCCACTTCACTTTATTCTCTAGCCTCCATTGGGGAAGAACTTCACTTGGACTCTCCATTGAAGATAAAAAGGCTTGAGGGAGAAATTGTTGAAGATTTCAACCACTAAGCTATCTCTAACTCTTAATAATTTGTTCATTTACATTTATAACTTTGATTAATGTATTGGATGATTTATTTAATGCTATGAGTAGCTAATCCTTCGTTTCTTGGATTTTATTGATCTTATGTTTGATTCTTGATTAGAGGATGAATTAATAGTTGATGCTATGCTTGGATGTGTTTGTTAATCTAGTTTGTGCTTTTGTCATCTTGTTGTTAGGCCAACCATAAGATGAAATTGATTGATCTTTAATTGCTAGACATAGTGGATTAAAGATTAGATTATAAAACTAGATTGTGATTTGATTTTAGGATAGGAATATACCTAGGTCATTTCATGTTCTAACAAGGTTTGTGATTAATGCATCATTTAGATTTTAATCCACTTAGACATAAATTGGATTAGTCTACTTTGATAGGTTCGTACGCAATTCGGAAGATACATATGAATAATTTTATGAACCTTGAACAACAAACATAAGTGTGGTTGTCAATTGTTGAGTCATTTATCTTGAATTGAACTAGGTGACGTAAAATCCTAGAAGCCTTTACATATTGTTAAGTCAAGTGTTAGTTAAGTGTTTAGCTCATTCATAATCACCTTACCGTCGTTTTATTATCATAACCACCATCACTTTACCAACTCAACTTACAAATCTAAGTAGAAGTAACAAGACATTAGTCGGTAATTAATCGTACAAGTCCTCGTGGGTTCGACACTCATTTATCACTTTATTACTTGTAACGACCGTATACTTGCGTAGTTTGCGTATTAGTATTTGGAACGCAACAAGTTTTTGGCGCCGTTGCCGGGGATTTGTAACGATTATTTGCCGATTTATATTCTTGTATATCTTAGCTTGGATTTGTTATTTACGTTGTGATATTTTTCTTCCTAGGTACGATGGCCTACAATGATTGCTATCCAAGGTCAACCGAGGGAACATCACTTTGTTATTGTATGCATTGCATGGGGGAGAGCACAATCGCCGGTTGCCCAATGAGTCCAAATTATTTGCAATATGAGAATTCATACATGGGTAATCATTATGAGCCGAGTCTCACTTACAATAGCTACAATACCGGATGGGGAAATGATCCGTATTATCCAAGGAACAATGAGTGGAGAGGTGGACCACACCCGGATATGATGATGACTACCCCATTCATCAAACCGAACTATCATGAATATTCTCAACCTCCGGTAGAGGCACAACCATCTTTGGAAGATGCATTCACTAAGTTCATGGAGCACACCACCAAATACATGGCTAACAATGATGCAAAATTGCAAGAAGTCTTCCAACAAAAACATTCGGTTGTATTGAGAAATCTTCAAACACAAATGGAGCAAATCTCACAAGCTTTAAGCATAAGACCCCCGGGAACTTTGCCGAGTACAACCGAATCACCCAAACAAGAAACAAATGGGCTTCCTACTAGAGATGAAGAACAAGGTGGATCGAAAGAGCTTGCAAAGGAAGATAAATTCTTCATGGATGAAGGGTTTGATCAAAAGGTCATCAAATATTCTTATGTGGACTTGGTTATTCCCAAAGAAGACAAGTGGATCCACCCGAGCAAAGCAACATGGATAATTATGGGTAAAGATTACAAGAGATTTGAACTGGGAGATAAAAGTTTTCGATTTGATATGTGGTTCAAATCCGTCCCAAAAGACCGTACAATGAAAAGATTAAAGCGTGGGACGAATTTAAAAGCAAAGAGGCCGGGGCTTATACTTGATCCCGATGGGATCCTATTCGATTATTGGCCACCCTCAAAGAAAAGAGAAGTTTCAAGTCGAGCTACCGACTATAAACAAGCGCTTCTTGGGAGGCAACCCAAGCCTTTTGCTTTACTTTTCTTTGTCCTTTGTGTTGTTTTTGTTGTTGTCGTGTCGTGTCGTTTGATTCTTGTTTTTTTTTTTTGTGTGTCTTGTTGTAGGTGATGATTGTGCGCGAAAAAGAAGAAGAAGTAATGGCAAGCATGATTGAGGATTCGAGACGGAAGTTAACCATGGGATGCACGGACTCCATGATCGACAAAGGGGCGTAACCTTTACATTTTTGCATTCCGTTTGGTTTATTTTGTACTTATAATGCTATATCTATATGTCCGTACTTGATTGGTTTTGATTATCCATGCTTGTTTGGATTGGATAGAGCCGTGCTCGATCATTTACCTTGTTGTTTTCATTGTTTTGTTTTTGTTTTTGTTTGTCTTTCCTCTGTGTGCTTGTGTGCTTGTCGTGTCGACCTTCCTCCTACATTCTCAATTCACACAATGGGGACATTGTGCATTTTAAGTTTGGGGGGAGAGGTCGCTAGTACTTGCATACATGTTAGGTCGACCCGCCAAATTTTTTCAAATTCTTATTATTATTTGAACATGCTTCTACAAAATTTGAGCACATTGGCTAAGGTAGGTTGTATTTGAGGTGGATAAAGAACTTTAGTGATAATAGGTTCTAGGACTCCTTTTGTGTAACTTAGATTCTCTCCAAACTTTAGTTTGAAAACTAAGTGTGAAATGAGCAAAATGGCCTAAGTTTGGGGGAGTGAACCATTTTCAATAATGAAAAACCTTTGAACACCTAGCTCTTAAAAGAAATGAGTAGAGAAGTTGCTAAAATGTATGCACTTCTATGAGAGAAAAGAAAGGCTAAGCCTTCATTGATGAAATTCATGAATCATTTTTGTAATCACTCTATTTCATTGCCATAGTGCAAGTTTTGTAGTGAGAGGTTCAAATGAAATGCACAAAGAAAAAGAATGGTGCTAGTAGCCCACAAAGTTAAATGTTTAGAAGCACAAGCAATCTTCATCATTAGTGCTAGTTTGTTATTGTAAAATCATTGTAAAGCACAGGGGCTATGTTATCATTGTAAATTAAATCAAAAAAAAAAGCAAAGTATGGTGAGAAAGAGCTAGGGACTAAAATCGTCAATTAATCCAAGAATGGGATAACACTCTTAAATTGCCTATAACTTAGTTTTGTGAAGTGATTTGAG
Source organism: Penstemon davidsonii (assembly GCA_034814905.1). Lineage (NCBI taxonomy): Eukaryota > Viridiplantae > Streptophyta > Magnoliopsida > Lamiales > Plantaginaceae > Penstemon > Penstemon davidsonii. The sequence goes on from JAYDYQ010000262.1 coordinate 51,120, forward strand.
CATTAAGTTTGTAATCTACGGTGAGGAGAGACTCTTTGTCAAACATTAGAAGTCCTTGCAAATAGAACCGATGATTTTGACCTATCGGGACGTATTCACCTAAGATAGAATCTAGCTAAAGCCATCACACACACACATGAGCTTGTTTAAAGAATAATTTGAAAGTGTTAAATTTTGGCATTTTGATCTTAAGCATGCTTGTTTTGTTCTTGTTTTGTTTTCTTTGCTCGGGGACGAGCAAGTGTTTAAGTATGGGGGTGTTGATAACGCCGTGAAAACGTCGTTATTACCTATCTCTTTAAGCCCAAAACATCTTGTTTTGATCCGAGTTTCTGTTTGTTCCGCGTGTTTTCGTGTCTTTTGTGCTTTTGGCCCCTTCGTTTGGCCTTTGTTCGGTTTTTGTGTTTTTGTTCGTGTTTTGATCGCTTTCTCCGTGGTTTGTAGGTATTGACATCTTAGAGTGATACGGAGTTGCGTATCAATGATGCGAGTCATTCTACCCACCTCGCGAGTCAAGCTTGAGCTTCAAAGGAAATAGAACCCGAAGCAAATTTTACAAGAATGAAGATAGCTACTCACTCAAGCATGCACAACTTTATCATGGACGATCCAAATAAGCTGAGTTTTGGATATGTTATAGATGAGTGAGTTAGCTACGCTACAGACTTTACGGATCCGCATTCGGAGTTCGGAATCAAAAGATATGCTGCTCGGAAGGAAGTGCGGCAGAGCAGGAAACCTACAGCCTGTTTCTCGCGGCCGCGAGGTTCAGTCTCGCGGCCGCGAGACCCCTGCTACCAGCAGATATTTTCTGCGGGAAAGGCAGGGGGTTTTTTGTATAATCCCCCTTTGATCCCACTTGTATTTTTAGGCATCTTGGGGGACTTTTTGGCCTTAGTTGCCATTGTTTGGAGGGTAACTTAGGCATGAGGGCTTGTAGTTTTTGCTAGGTTAGAGGGTTAAAGGTGAAATCATCTCAACTTCCCACTTCACTTTATTCTCTAGCCTCCATTGGGGAAGAACTTCACTTGGACTCTCCATTGAAGATAAAAAGGCTTGAGGGAGAAATTGTTGAAGATTTCAACAACTAAGCTATCTCTAACTCTTAATACTTTGTTCATTTACATTTATAACTTTGATTAATGTATTGGATGATTTATTTAATGCTATGAGTAGCTAATCCTTCTTTTCTTGGATTTTATTGATCTTATGTTTGATTCTTGATTAGAAGATGAATTAATAGTTGATGCTATGCTTGGATGTGTTTGTTAATCTAGTTTGTGCTTTTGTCATCTTGTTGTTAGGCCAACCATAAGATGAAATGGATTGATCTTTAATTGCTAGACATAGTGGATTAAAGATTAGATTATAAAACTAGATTGTGATTTGATTTTAGGATAGGAATATACCTAGGTCGTTTCATGTTCTAACAAGGTTTGTGATTAATGCATCATTTAGATTTTAATCCACTTAGACATAAATTGGATTAGTCTACTTTGATAGGTTCGTACGCAATTCGGAAGATACATATGAATAATTTTATGAACCTTGAACAACAAACATAAGTGTGGTTGTCAATTGTTGAGTCATTTATCTTGAATTGAACTAGGTGACGTAAAATCCTAGAAGCCTTTACATATTGTTAAGTCAAGTGTTAGTTAAGTGTTTAGCTCATTCATAATCACCTTACCGTCGTTTTATTATCATAACCACCATCACTTTACCAACTCAACTTACAAATCTAAGTAGAAGTAACAAGACATTAGTCGGTAATTAATCGTACAAGTCCTCGTGGGTTCGACACTCATTTATCACTTTATTACTTGTAACGACCGTATACTTGCGTAGTTTGCGTATTAGTATTTGGAACGCAACATTCTTGCAGTAACATTTGGAAACTAGTCTTACTTTGTTTCTGGTAACTATACCATCTTCATTCATCTTATTTCTGAAAACCCACTTAGTGCCAATGACTCTTTGATAAGTAGGTTTATGTACTAAGTACCAAACCTCATTTCTCTCAAATTGATTTAACTCTGCTTGCATTGCTTCAATCCAGTGAGAATCATTGAGAGATTCATCAATTAATTTGGACTCAATATTTGAAAGAAAACTTACAAACATTGATTCATTTGCAGTTGACCTTCTTGTTCTTACTCTATCCAGTGGATCACCAATCACAATATCAGGTGGGTGATCTCTGAGCCATCGGTTGCAAATCTGGATATTGTCCTCTTGATTAATCTTGCAACACTACTGTTGGAGTCTCAGTAGAAGTCTGTTGAATAGTCTCTGGTCTGTCAGTTGTTTGCAACTCCTCTGTTAGACAATCAGTAGACTGATTTTGAACAGCACGCGCGTTATCAGCTTGGTTGCGATCTGGTAGTATGATGGGTACATATTATTCTTTTCTTTTGAAGTTTTGCAGTGTTTGACTTTGTCAAATCTGTCATTGTCAAGGGCTCTAGTCATAATGAATATGCCAACTTTGTCAAGATTGCTCAGCTTAATTTCTTCAGCTGACATCTCTTCAAGTTCCTTGTCAACGACCACATCCTGGTCATTAACTTTGATTGTCTTGGTGATTCTGATAGGACCTTTGGTTATGCATCTATACATATTGTTATTATAAGGAGCAAGGAAAATTTTCATGCGGATCTTCCAGTCCTCAAAACTCATCCCGCCAATGTGGGGTACATGGCTAATACAATCCATTTTCAAAAGATTTTTTTTTTCAAAAATATGCTCTTTTGAATAATTCTGAAAAACACACTCTGGATCAAGCTCGTTGATCAGGCAAATGATTCAGATGAACCTCCAGCTCTAATACCACTTCTTGGTCCCAAGTGGTCAAATGAGGTCTAGAGGGGGATAAATAGACCTCTGAACCTTTTCAAATATTTCTCTAACTTTTCTTATCAGGAGAGTAAGATGATCAAAGCTATGATATTACTTAGCTGTTTGCGCACAAAGCTTGTCCAGCGTAAGTTGACCACTAGTCTGATTTTACTTATCTGTTTCAAATTGAATCAGAGTTTGAAACTTGTTGGGCAGTGGATTTATATCAAGTGTTTTTCAAACAAGTTTTTGTTACTTAAAGATTTTATCCCCAGTTTTTGAAAACTTCTTTTAAAATCTTAACTCTTTTCAAAGTTTGGTTACTTATAAAACTACGCAATTAAAAACAAGTAAACCAACACAAGGATTTTTATAGTGGTTATATAGACAAAAAGTCTTTTAGTCCACTCTTCTAAATCACGAAGATTTAGATTATACTATGAACACTCAGTAAATAGTACACTCTACTTGCGCTTTTACAATAAATGATAAAGCCACAAGTTTGCTATAGAGAATCACAAAGAAAACCTATACTCTGAAATTATATCACTCACTAAGATAGATATACACTTCTCACAACACTCAAAGTTTACAGAAATCACTCAGATTTTGTTTTAGCTTGTTTCTTCAACTCGACTTTGTCAACAAATGACTCGGCTGATAATGATCTGTTCTTGAGTTTATGAGACTTAGAAAATTTGCTTGCTTGAATTCTCTCTCAGTTGTTGTGTTGTCTCTAACTCTTGAATCTTGATCAATTTATACTCACGAATTTGAATTATGCCAAGTGAGATAGATTTCAGATCTTCCTTGAGTACTGGTCCCTTTCTTTTCTGAACGGCTTCCTGCAACTGTTCACTGTACAGTTCTGTTGTACTTTCTATATAGTCTCATTTAATGCACCTTGTTGATACGAGGTTTTTCTTCAATCATTTGTCATTAATACCCTCTTCTACAGCAGTTATTACGCCAAGTGCATTTATTACCGTTGTAATGACTTTCTGATCTTTTCCACTCTGCTGATCGAATCTACTCTGCCGATGAACACTCTGCTGATTCAAATCGAACTCATTTGATTTGTCTCTGCTAAAATCCACCAGTCTGATTCCTGACTCAGCATCAGATCAGTAGTCTTCTGGACCAAAATTTAACCTTCTGATTTTACTTGTCTTCTCGGTTAAAATTTTCAGAGGCTTGCTAAGCTTCCATTGTTTAGCTGATGACTTTGGAAATCATCAAAATTTCCATTCACTTCTTCATCTTCATCCAACACTTAGCTAACCTCTGAAAAGTTCAATCGAAATGACAAGAAAATCAGAAGATTGAATTTAGGTCCAGAAGACTACAGATCTGATGTTGAGTTTGGAATCAGACTGGTGGATTTCAGCAGAGTCAAATCAAATGAGTTCGATTTGAATCAGCAATGTGTTCATCGGCAAAGTAGATTCAACCAGCAGAGTGGAAGAGATCAGAAAGTCATTACAACGGTAATAAATGCATTTGGCGTAATAAATATTGTAAGAGAAAGGGTATTAATGACAATGATTGAAGGAAAACCTCGTATCATCAAGGTGCATTAAATGCGAATTGACAGATCCGTACAGCAGACAGTACAGTGAACAATTGCAGGGAGCCGTTTAAGGTTAAGGACCAAAGCTCGAGGAAGATCTGAAATATGTCTCACTTCAACGGGCAGAATTCAAACCGCGAGTATAAATAGTTCTAAAGTCAAGAGTTAAAGACAAGAACTCAACACAACAATTGAGAGAGAATTCAACGATAAAATTTTCCTGAGGATAAAAAACTCAAAAACATAACACTATCAGCCGAGTCATCGGTTGACGAAGCAAGTTGAGGAAAAAGATCATAATTATAAATCTTAGTGATTTTTGTGAACTTTGAGAGTTGTGAGAAGTAGATATCCATCTTAGTGAGTGATATTAATTCAGATGATAGGTTTTCTTTGTAATTTTCTATTGTGAGCTTGTGGCTTTATCATTTGTTGTAAAAGGGCGAGTGGTGTACTAGATACTTAGTGTTTCTAGTAGAACCTACATCTTCGTGATTTAGAAGAGTGGACTAAAAGACTTCATGTCTATATAACCACTATAAATATTCCTGTGTTTCATTTCGTTCTTTTAAACTTGCATATTTTCATAAGCAAACAAACATTTTAAAAGATAAAGCTATTAAAGAGAAATTTCTAAAACAGGGGTAAAACATTTTAAGATAAATTTGTTTGAAAAACATACTTGTTAAAATCCGCTTCATAATGGTTTTGAAACTCTTAATATATTAACATATAAGTAAATCAGACAAGTGGTCAACTTACGCTGAATAAGCTAAGTGCAAAATTATCTAAGTAGTCTCATAAGTTAGATCAGTTTACTCTGCTGAAAGAAAGTTAGATAAATTTTTAAAAGGTACAGAGGTCTATTCACCCCCACCCCCTCCCCTCTTGACCTCATCTGACCACTTGGACCAATAAATTTTATTATTTTTGGGTTAATTTTGATTAGTTGTGTTTAATTGTATTAAAAGTGATTAATTAAGTTTAAACTGTGCAATTTGTTGGGGAGAAAAAAAAGGCCTCAAGGCCACTTTTGTAAATTTGATTTTCAATAAGGCCATCTATATAAATAACCCGAAAAAATACCGCCAATATATAGAAGGCACTTTGTGAAGAAGTAGTAGCTCAAAACCAGAGGAAAAACAGAAACTAAAAGTAGAAAACGATAAATGATGGTGTGACACCCCATCATGGAGCATCCTGCTTTCAGATGAGGTGTCACCCGTCTGCGGCTTGTTTTCTTTCAAACAGATGTCGTAGGAACGGCCAAAAAAAAAGTAAATGAACAGAGCTATGTACTAATTCGTAAAGTACCTTATTCAATCAAGGATGCATGGAACAGTGGTACGATCAAGTTTCTTTAGTCACCCTTACTAAATGTCATTATTCAATAAATCACATCATCTATGCCAAACAATAGTTCATCCTGAAGAAATAAAACATAGAAGAAAAATATAAAGGGTGGGTCATGAATGACTCAATGAGGGTATGAGCAGAATAATGTTCAAAAAAATGGTGAATGGAAATAACGAATTTAAGATCAACATATGATAAAGTATGAGTCGTACAAATGAACCAAAATATGAGCTTGATAAAGATAGACGGTAATTGAATCAATTCACATGTAAATTTAAGAATAGTGCGACTTTCAGGTATAGTTATGTAAATGAACAAAGTTATATATTAGATATGAGCACGTATACCATATAAAATATCACCTTGTATATATATATATTCATCAAGGAGCGATCTTGGAACAAACATGTAACTTTTAGCTTGTAATTTGAAACTTGTATTGATTTACATGCTCGATGTATGAGATAAGAATTCATAGTCCAAATAAAAGCCAGGATATAAACTTTCACTGTCAAATTCAAGAAGTTTTGAGATATCATGTATAAGAGTTCAAGTCAGATTAGAAGCACAATAAAATGCTAGAATTCAGCTGAATAGGAAACTCAATAGGATACGAGAAAATCAGTCCAAGACGAAATCCAACATGCCAATAAAAGTAATTCGAACAAAGATTCCAACAAGATAAAGGAAAATCATTTGAATTAAGGTCCTATGAGGTAACGCAAAGACGTTCAGATTAGAAGTTCATTAATATAACGAGAAGAAAGTCAAAGATGAGTAGCAAGCCTTCAAAAAATGTTTCGATGATTAAAATATCAATTAAAAGACCGAGTCAACACTTTATGATCAAGAATGAGTATTATCAAATTCAAATTAGAAAGAGTTAATATCAAGAATAAGATTCAACGGATTCAAGGAAATCTCAGTCAATTTTGCATATGGAGTGAGGTTAATAACTTTAAAACACTACAAGAAAAATGACCTTTTGCTACTAAATTTTTTATTACTATTAGAGAACCGTAACAAATGGCACTATTTATTACGAAATATTGGCGGTAATAAAAAAAAATCCAAATCTTACGTTTTTTCTAGTTATTTGTTACTAAATCTTAATAGCGTAATAAAAACTATGGGGGTAATTTTTTTTGGCTCCATATCAATTTTTCCCTACCTCTGGCTACATAAAAAGATAACTTATAGCGTTTTTGAAAATTCTCTCACGACTCTCTACTCTCTACTTTCTACTATGTGCGATTTCACACAGTCCGCTGTAAACATTCATCTTCTCCGGCTATGACTTAGTCATTTGTGGTAAGTTTTTTCAATTTTTGTGCTCGTTTGCTCGTCTATATCTCACGCATCTCACTGTCTATTCAAAATTTTATTTTTTGTTGTTTACGTTCAATTTCAAGAAAAACCAAAAAAATAGATTTCTTGGGTGAATCTCTACTGGAATCACTCGTTGGTGCTGAATATACTTGTTTGGCCGTCCCAATTTCACGTTTAATCTGGTTATTGAATCACATTTTGCAAATTTAGGAATTTAGGTTTTGCGATCCCCAATTGCGGAATTTTGATTTCTACGAATTTATGTGCTTTTCTTCGTGTTTCTCCACTGTAATTATGTTGCTGAGCATATTCCAAAATTTAATTTCATGGAAATTTCATCAATTGCTGCCAATTTCAGTGGTAGAAGTTCGGGTGTTCTTCCCCTGTTTCTACGAATTTGCTTTTTCCACGGATTTGTGCTGATTTTGTGGTTATTTTGGTTCTAAAGGGTTTGTTTCAGCTGGTATTTGATTCAATTTGGTGTGGTTTGCTTGAATTTTGGTTGATTGAAAGATGGGCTTGATCACTTTTTTCTATTACAGCTGCTGTACGTGAAGAAGCCTTGGGGAAGATGAGTAAATTGCATAAACAGTCCACAGGTTCTGCCCCTGTTCAAAATCACCCCCATAATTTTATTGATTAACCATTATTTAGTTTTTGAAAGTAATTAGCATCTTTTACCGTTGTTGATTGTGATTGTGTTCTAATATTATTTTGGTTTATCAGATTTTGAGATATTGGCATTCCCGTGCAGTCAATTCTTGTATATAAAGTCGCAATCGAGCTAAGAAACCGAACAATTTGCCTGCACAAGATTCAAAGTTGATTGTTGTATCTTACAAAAGGTATATTATGAAAATTTCATTGGGTTATTACTATATGGATTTTCATCCATATTTTCTTGTTGCAAATACTTAGCATTGAGTATGTTGAGGTTGACTAATTATAGCTTATGTTGCTTGTTAGCCATGCTTTGTTTTATTTCTTTGTTAAATACAATATATAAATCCATTCCATTGATGAACTTCTCATGCCTAAAAATATCTTTGCATTTAATTTAAACATTGTTAGACATATTGGGCATGGAACGATGTTACATATTAACCAAGAGTTATATAGAAAACTGTAATAAAGCTTGATTGAGTTATGGGAAAATTGAAGTTTTTAAACACAAATATGTCTATTTCAAGTCATGTTATATGTATTACATGAAAGGTGAGCTTTCTGAATTTGTTTGGTCAGTAGAGAGTTATTGTAATTATATGAGTTTGTGTAGTATTAGTAATTGATAATTATGTTTTAAATCAATGGTGCAATTCTTTAAAATTCTTCATTCTATGGCCATAATTTAGTTCAGTAAATCCACTCTCTTCACATTGTTGTAGATGGAAAATGTTATTATGTTCTTATTGGAACATTCTTACATGTTTTTAAACTAATATAATTTGCAACCGTCTTTGGCACATGATCCTTTGCCAAATCAGTCGAATGCGTAATTGCCTCATCATATCATCACCTTGTACAAGCTTTGTGTGTTCAAGTCTCATACTGCCATTACTTATTTAAATGTGGGTGGCAACTCTACTTCACTGATTGTTGGTAGTTTGGAATCTATTGTTTAGGAGCATCACAAGTGTAAATAATAATTAAGCTTTAATTTGACATTATTTTGCCATTAGAAAAATTTATGACATAAGATATATTAAGTTACAGTACAAGAGGTAGAAGTTGGTGAATTCTATTTCTTCGCTATGGTCAACAAAGTTTTCTTGCTAATATCTTCTCTGGTTATTGTCTTCTAGAAGTAGTTGACATCTTGAAGAACATGGAGATACTCAAGATAACATCAAACCTAGTGCAGAAAATGGGACGTGGAAACCATTGATAACTCATCTTGTTGAATGTAATAATAAAAACTTTGTGTTGAATAACTGTAGTTTTCTTATTCCGTGCTTAGAAATGAATGAGAACCGCAAATTGACACCGTAAACTGATGTTTTGTGTCAGTTTATTATTTTGTGTTCATTGTATTCTAGTTTCTTCATTTTTCTTAATGTACTCAAATATCAAACTTTTTCATTCATGATTGTGCTTAGGCCTTTTATTTTGGTATCAAAAAAATATTTTGTTTCGTTGAATTTCAGTTAGATGGCATGGTTCTGCTCTCCCATATGTATTGTGTAAATATTATTAGATTCTGAACTACTTTAACCTGAAAAGGTTTTATTTCCTGGATTGGTACTTGATGTTGAATGGATGGAGTTACATGAAAAATTAAGTTTTTTACCCATTCAAGTATCAATTTTATAAAAAATAGAATTTTGTAAATTGATTTAAAATCTAATCACTTTACTAGCTCAATGGAGTAAAGCAAGAACGAATATAAAGCAATGGTAAAGAAATGAGGAATGGCATGACAAACTAACTAGCAGAACTAGTTTGTTGTTTCAATATTTTAGCATTTTTTATTTATTGTTGGTACTTTTTCTCAGGTTTGTCGTTACATGTGGACAGTCTCTAGTGCTGGTTTGTGGATTTCTTATTGGCTTGATTTGTTGGCTCTTTGATTTGTTACGTGCACTGTTGGTTCGGCTAATGCTTTTTTGGTGCTGAATGGTGCTGATTGTGAAAATGTTAGGTATTGTTCGGAAGCTTTTTTTCGCTGTTTTGATTTGATTAGGGATGTTAATTGGAAGTTGCCGCTCGTGTGTAGATTTTGTGAGTTTATTACTTAACATCTGCGTACCTTTGCTTATAGTTTTTTTGTAATATTCTTTGTAATACTCATTGGGGGTAAGGGTATATCCTCCTCCTTGTAAGCGATTATTTCGATCAATATATCTTCATTTTGAAATAATATTTGTGTAGTTGTTTTATATTGAAATACAATAGTTTTTGTTTTAGTGAAATGCCTAAAAAAATGCAAGTATTTATTATGATATTGTAGGCCTAATTATTACCTGCAAACACAAAATTATATTTTGTTACTAAAATGTAGCCGTAACAAATACAAAAATATTGTAACAAAAAATATGCTTTTCTTTACGCCTTACACTACCGTAACAAAATGTTGGCATTTCTCCAACTATTTATTACGGAAATTCAACCGTAATAAATTGTGCAAAATTCGTAATAAATACCTTTTGTTACGATATTAAAATCGTAACAAAGCATTTGCTACGCCAGTATAGATTACGGCAGAAAATTCGTAACAAACCCGTAACAAAAGGGTTTTTATTACGAAAATTGGCTTTTTATTACGATTTTACTTTGGTAATAAAAAGCTAATTTTCTTGTAGTGAAATGAACATAGAGTGACTTTGATGCTCAAGGATAAGTTACGATATTTTGTTCGTTCTACCTTCAATTCAAGAGGAGTTATCGACTATCCTGTAGCCAATTGAAACGAATACTTTATAATGACCGAATAACGAATTCTAGAACAATCATGATGGAAAATAGCCAAACAATGAAAAGAGTAAAGACTATGATCATTTTGAAACAAAACAAACTATAGAAGACAACAAGTAATCAAGTTCAATTTCCTCAGGACTGTGTGCCAAAACAATACGGAAGAAAAAGATAGAACCCTCACCTGATGTCCGACGATACGCTACATAGCAGCTTCAAGTTCTATTCGAGTGTGGATGTCAATATATTCAACATCTACACAAGCCGTTAATGCTTAATGAGATACTCGCTATACGTTAATCTAATTACACTAGTGATCATTCGAATCATGATAGTCGGCGATGCCTGCTTTATTTCATTCTCTAAACTACCTAAACTTATTCCAATAAGGAGGTGAATTCTCGATATTTTTATACAAATCAACTAAACATCCTTCAATCAGAGATCATTAACACCATTGCATACTTGACCTGTAACAACTTTGTTATCATATACAACTAATTATTGTGTCAAATGAAATTTAAAGTTAAGTGTTCAAAAGAAGATTACCATGCCACCCGCTGCCGCTGTTTATTCTAATGAATACTAGGTAATCCACAAAACTCAATCGATTCAAAATTTGTGCCATCTAAAAGCTATCAAAGATATCTACGACTTTAACGAAGACATCAACTCTAAATTATGACTCCAGGATTGTGAACAGAACCTCTAAAAGTTATATCAAATTCTTGTCCCCTGTTTGGCAGATTCATATCACTTTGGTTTATCAATTTTTTATCTAAAAATTTATAAATACTACTAAAAAAAATAATGCGTACTTATATTTATGGATGTTATCTACAACTTTCATGAAGAAAATATTTTCAAATTCCTTCTCCAAACAAGTCAAAATCTCCTTCAAAGTTATGATCGCACAATGTAATTGTCTGCAGATTATGGACTGCTTCTGTTGCGGCCACGATTACTCCATCGTAAAATCAGTTTATGATTCTCATAATAATCGACCTCCTCTATAAAATTTCGTGAAGAACTCAAGTCCAAATTCCCAATCTAAGAGCCCCAAAAGGGCCCCCAAACTTTCAGCATACACTCTGTCTTTTTTGCCGGATTTCGGCCACCATCTCCGGCCACAGCTGGCGAAAACCACCACCATTAGAAAGCTGCTGTCTCAAGCTTTCCAACATACCTCCTGATTGTTAAAATTCGAACCCTAAGACCTCCATGCAAGCCTTTAATTGAAGAAGAAGTTGAAGTTCTAAAGTCTTCTACCACCCTTAACAATTCAATTATATATAATCATCTTTAACCTTCACTTCAAGACTAAATTTCATCCATGAATCTCTCAAATTTTCAGAATATGTTTGGCCTCTTTAGTTTCTTCTTGGTAGAGAGAATTTAGTTTGTGATTTGGGAATCTAGTGTGTTTGGAGTTGTGAAAAATGAAAATGAATGTGGAAGGTGGAAGGTGGAGGGTCATATTTAGATATAATGTTTTCACATATCTCCCCTCAATTCATCAAGCTTTCAGTTGAACCCATGAGTAAAGTCCTAAGTGCAAATGAGTCCTCAAAGTTTCATGTCTTGCTAATGTACCATGAAAAATATTAAATCTTGCCAAAACTACAAAAATCAGACGAAATAGCGACGGAATCAGTGACGGATTTTGAAGAAAAATCTGTCGCTAATTGATTTAGCGACGGATTTAGCAACGGACCAAAATCCGTCGCTAAAACCGTCGTCGCTAAATGTTAGCGACGGATTTAGCAACGGAAATTTCAGCGACGGATTTAGCAATGGATTTATTCCGTCACTGTTTTTGTAGCGACGGAAATCAAATCCGTTGCTAGATTTTATTTTTTCCGTCGTTGAAATATAATATAGCGACGAATTTGATTTCTGTCGCTGTTTTACTGTTTTAGCGACGGATTTTAAGTCCGTCGCTAAATTATCGAATTTCAGCGATGGATTTAAATCCGTCGCTGAAAATGTATTTTAGCGACGGATTTGACCCGTCACTACGTTTTCGATTTTTTTAAATAAATATTAATTTTTTATTTTTTTCCAAAATAACCCTATTACCACAATTAATTCAAAAATTCACTACCACAATTAATCCAACAATCGTAAAATTCACTACCACAATCAATCCAACAATCCAAAAATTCACAACCACAATCAATCCAAAAATTCCAAACATAAACTAAATTAGTACTCAATATAAGTATCATTTTCCTAATCATAAAAACCTACAAATAATATATTATTCTTCATCTTCTTCTTCATCATCATCTTCTTCTTCTTCTTCTTCTTCTTACTTCTTCTTCTTCTTCTTCTTCTTCTTCTTCATCATCATCTTCTTCTTCCTCTTCTTAAGTAGAAGCTTGGATAAATAGCAAACAATTAACATTTGAAAGTATTACAAGTACTAATAGTTTATGGGGTATACGTAATTAAATCAATACTTATAGATGTACAAACAAAGTAGACTAAATAGTGCATCTACCATTATCTTAAGTAGAAGCTTGGATTAAATAGAAAAAAATAACATTTGAAAGTATTACAAGTACTAATAGTTTATGGAGTATACGTAACTAAATCAATACTTATAAATGTACAAACAAAGTAAACTAAATAGTGCATCTACCATTATCGTAAGTAGAAGCTTGGATTAAATAGAAAAAACTAACATTTGAAAGTATTACAAGTACTAATAGTTTATGGGGCATAACTAAATCAATACTTATAGATGTACAAACAAAGTAGACTAAATGTGCATCTACCATTATTCAACATTCTTCTCAAATCAAGAAAGCATTATTCAACACATTATATATATCTTTGGGCCATAGATACAAAGATACATATTGGGCGAAAGTAGACTAAATTATGTTAACATTTCTAGAAGTATTATCCAATAATTATTCATATATTTAGGAATCATTTGGTTCCACTCTATTATCATTCACTGATTAACTAGTGGATACCTAAAACCGTGTTTGATTATCTCAATATTTTTTCACTGAAACCCGCAGTTATCAATTTAATATGACCTAAGTGCCAATTACTATTGCGACTCCTCTTGCTATTTCTTTATTTGGAACCCAATAATAAGTAATGACAACTAATATAATGATGCATAAGTGAATATTTATGCAGTCCAATTGAAACCAAATTATGCTAATTTTCCTACAAAAGAAGAATGTGTCTTTTAATATTGGTCATATACGAACTTGAAGCAAATTAAGTATTTCAAGTGCAATACTCATTCCTTTTATTATAAATTAATCAGAAAAAAAATGAGAGACTCATATACTAAAAATAGTTGACATGCATTCTTATATAAGCCATTATACTGCAAAGAACAAATCAATAGAGAACATAACAGAACTTCATCACCAACAATGGCATCAGATGATGACAAATTCTTTAATCCTTACTCATTTCCCTTGTAGGCATTGTAGGCACATCTCTATCCATACTAGTCTACCACTTCTTTCTATCAAAATGCATAAGAAGACAACAAACCGCCACCAACTCGGCGGCGCAACCCAATCCCCAACCCAATGGTCCAACCGGAGTCGAAGAAAAGGTACTCAAAACCATTCCAATTTTCACCTTGTCCGCCCTAAAAACCGATGATCTATCAATTGAACAAGGAGAACGCGTAGTATGAAGAAAGCATTATTCAACACATTTCACAAATGTACATATATTGGCATAAACATTTTTCTCAAATCAAAAAAGCATTATTCAACACATTTCACACATTCATATTCATATTCAAGAAAACATTATTCAACACTAAATCTAATCCCAATATTAGGCAAAAAAATAAAGGAGCAGGGGAATTTACCTCTACAATCTAAGGGAATTTGGGCAGGGGCAGGCCGGGCAGACGCAAGGATGGGCTGGGCAGAAGCAGGGGCAGGTTGGGCTGGGTAGAAGCAGGTCTGGGCTGGGCTTTCTGGGCCGCACGAGTTCAGGCAGGAGCAGCGGTGGGCTGGGCTGGGCTGGGCAGAAGCACTGGCGGCGCGAGTCGGGCAGTGGCTGGGAGAGTGGAGTCGGGCAGTGGTGGGGTGGAGTCGGGCGGTGGTGGTTAGGTTGTGCAAGGCAGCGGCTGGGAGAGGGGGTAGAAAGGCAGCGGCCGGTGGGGGAGAGAGAGAGAGAGGGGTAAGAAAGTGGCGGCTTGTTGTGTGAGGAGTGAATATGAGTGAAATTAGGGTTTATCTTCATGTGTTCATTTGAATTTATTTTTTTATTTTAAATTATTAATTATTCATATATTCTTAAATTAACTAATCAAATTATTGTATCAAATTGAAAACTTTAAAGTTAAATCAATCAAGACGGTTTAATTAAATAAAATCAATTTGATGAAAAACGAGTTAAAATTCAATCAGTAATGAGATTATTCGTAACTAGATAGATCAATTCTCGATTTGTATCGTTAATTGATTAATTAGAGTTATGTACAATATATTCATGATTAGTCGCTAATTCAAAATTATTGACTAGCTATATGGTTATGTAACACTAAGTCCTTCGTATTTTAAAAATATATCTATAATTTAAAAAAATATTATGATTCGGACATTATTTTGATCAAATTGTCTATTATATGGTTATTGAACACTTAGTCCTCCGTAATTTGAAAATATATCGATAATTTAAAAAAATGATGATTCGGTCATTATTTCGATCAAATTGTCTATTAGATGGTTATTGAACACTTAGTCCTCCGTAATTTGAAAATATATCGATAACTTTAAAAAAATTGATGATTCGGTCATTATTTCGACCAAATTGTCTATTAGATGGTTATGTAACACTAAGTCATCCGTATTTCAAAATATATCAATAATTTAAAAAAAAAATGACAATTCGGTCATTAGTTCGATCAAATTGTCTATTAGATGGTTATGTAACACTAAGTCCTTAGTAATTTGAAAATATATCGATATTTTTTACAAAAATTATGATTCGGTCATTATTTCGATCAAATTGTTTATTAGATGGTTATGTAACACTATGTTCTCCGTAATTTGAAAATATATCATTAATTTTAAAAAAATTGATGATTCGGCCATTAATTCGATCAAATTGTCTAATAGATGGTTATGTAAAACTAAGTCCTTTGGAATTTGAAAATATATCGATAATTTTAAAAAATATTATGATTCGGTCATTATTTTGATCAAATTGTCTATTATATGGTTTGTAACGTTAATTAACTAATTGTTGACCTAGCTAGGGGTTATGTACATTGAGGTTATTCGAAATTAAATTGATACTCATAATTAATTAATTAGTCTCTAATTCAAAATTGTTGATTATATATATGGATATGTAAATTGTGTTATTTTCGCAATTATATTGACCAATTCTATTTGAAACAAATAAAAGTCATTTTTAAATATTTAAATAAAAAAATAACGATTTACCTTAGCGACGGAATCTAAATTCCGTCGCTACTCTCATAAATTAGCTACGGAATTTAGTTAATCCATCGCTAAGTTCAACTTTTTTTTTTAATCCAGCGACGGAATTCTGAATCAGCGACGGAACTTAGCTACGGAAAATAACAACTCCGTCGCTAATTTTAATTTTTTTAAGTTAAAAAATGGGGAAAAAATATGTAATTTTTTTTTTAAATCAGCGACGGAAATATAATTCCGTCGCTAAGTTATAAATATTTTCTATTTAGCGACGGAAAATAGAATTCCGTAGCTGATTTAATTTTTTTTTTATTTTTTTTTGCTAATTTAAATTTTCTTTTTGTTTTTTTTCCTTAGATTGTTCCGTAGCGATAGAAATAGTGAGGGACTTAGCGACGGAAATATTTAGCGACGGAACTTAGCGATAGATATATATTCCGTCGCTATTTTGTTCAGAATTAGACGGAATTTAGCGACGGAATTAGCATCCGTCACTGAATTCCGTCGCTAAAAACAGTTTTTCTAGTAGTGCAATTGAGTATAGTATTATTAATTTACTATTCTTTTGTATATACATATATATATTTATTTTTTGAATTTCTTAATTGTGAAATTTCGGAGTGTAACATATGGCAGGTAGCGTAACCTCCCGGGCGTGTGATAGTTACCTTTCCTTAATCAAAATCCTTTGATTCCCTTCCAAACAAATAAATTAAAACAGCTGACTTTAAGCAAACAAATAATATATGCTTCAAGAAATAGAAAAAATGATTTTTATACTCTATTTAAGCTCAAAGCACTAAATCAAAATACACTAATAATTAACTAGTGATGTAAAAAGGGGTAAAATGAGAGGCGAAAACGTAACAGTAATAGCCGTGGTGTTTGGTTTGTTTTTACTCTTGGCTTTAACGACGCCGTTTTGTTCTGGTGCCAATGTGACGTACGATCATCGGGCGTTGATAATCGACGGCAAGAGAAGAGTTTTGATATCCGGCTCGATTCATTACATGCGCAGCACTCCTGAAGTACGAATAGAAAATTCTGGAATGCAGAGATACAGTTTTTTGTATATAAATGTCGACATTTATCTTTTTATATTGAAAGTACAATGAACGCAGATGTGGCCGGACTTGATACAAAAATCAAAAGACGGAGGACTGGATGTGATTCAGACTTTTTTTTTCTGGAACTTGCATGAACCAGTTCGTGGCCAGGTATTTTCCATTTTTGTTTTTACTAAAAAAAATAAAAAAACTTATTGTGTTTCCTTAAGTGGCCATTCTTCACTTCAATTTTTCTGGGCTTCAATGGTTTGGTGGTTTTCTTTTTTACTTTTTTTTTGGGGCAGGGTACTGAAAGGATATGGCTTTTCTGAGATAGCTATTTTCGAGTGAAATGCAAAAACACCCTTGTATTTTGTTTAATTATCATAAATACTCTTGTATTATTTTGATTAGCAAAATCCTCAATGTATTTATTTTTTATTACCATAAAATTTCCTCCTGTCAAAATGACAATTATACCCACAAAGGATGTAAAATACCCCTCTTAATCTAAATATTTATCTATAACCCAATGTTAACTTTCAAAATTAGAATAACCTCTTGTTCACTTGAAAAATTAAAAAAAAAAACCTCCCTATTATCCATGAGAAGGAATTTCAAGTGAGTTTTTTTTCCCCTAATAAAAAATGAATACAGAGGGATTTTTTATCGTTAAGCAGAGCAAAGATGTTTTTGCATTTAACTCTATATTTTCTTATTGAATTGAGGTCGTGCTGATGTTTGAAGAATATGTTGCAGTATGAATTTGATGGAAGAAAGGATTTGGTGAAATTTGTGAAATTGGTTGCTGAAGCTGGCTTATATGTTCATCTTCGAATAGGTCCCTATGCCTGTGCCGAGTGGAACTATGGGCAAGTACATTTTCTGTTTTCCCAAAGAAAAAAAGATTGAGAATTGCTATTTTTTTTATTCTGTATTGAAGGATGGCTCCTTGATATTTGACCAGTGGATTTCCTCTTTGGTTGCATTTTATACCTGGAATTGTGTTTCGAACTGATAATAAGCCATTCAAGGTTATTTTATTTTATTTTTATTGAGTTCTCCTAATTGTTAGCGGATGATTTACGATCAGACCCCTTGATGATTAGTCGTTTTACAAGGAATTTCCAGACGTTTTAGAAATTACAAAGAAACCCCTCTGATTTAGATTAGGTACTAAAATATCCCTTACTGTTTCAACAATCCCTACAAAGACTCCCCGAGAATGATTATAAAAATCCCCCTTAATGGGTGTCCTTGTAATTTTTTAAACCATAGGAAATTTTCTGTAATTACAGTAAATCTCAGGGGTCCGACCACAAATTATCCAATTGTTAGCTTCTGATTTAGTAAAAACTAATACATGTGAGCTTGGTGGTTTAGGCGGAAATGAAGAGAATTATAACCAAGATTGTAGACATGATGAAGCAAGAAAATCTATATGCATCTCAAGGTGGACCAATAATATTATCTCAGGTACAATTTGCATAAAGATTGCATATTTCTTTAGAGAGCTAAATACAAAAACATCTCTTGTGTTTTGTCTAATTATCAAAAATCCCTTTAAATTATTTTTATTAGTAAACCCTCCTTTGTATTTTTTTTATTAGCAAAAAAATATATTTAAAATTTTTTCATAAATCATAGAGAGATTTTTGTCAAATTTTTAAGTTTCATGGGGATTATTGTCAATTTTCATAGTTAACAAAGTAGTTATTGAAAATTTTTTAAGTTAAGAGGGATGTTCTTGCATCATTTGATAGTTTTTGTCATGTAGACTTGGAAATGAATTTTTATGCAAGTAAAAAATAAAAATAGGGTTTTTTTTTATTATAAAAATAACACAACGAACATTTTAATAATTAGGCAAAACATAGAGGATATTTGCATTTCACTCTTTTTTAAATGACAAAAATTGGTTTTCTTATTACTCATATCTAATAAAGAGAATGATATACAAATTATGGAAAGATTTATTGTCATTTCATTCCAGATTGAAAATGAGTATGGAAATGTAGAGTCTGCATATGGTGATAGTGCCAAAAGTTACATAAATTGGTCAGCACAAATGGCAACATCACTGGATACAGGGGTGCCCTGGATAATGTGCCAGCAAACTGATGCTCCTGATCCCATTGTGAGTTATTTACAATTTTAACACTTGTCTTAAATAAATCTAAACCAATGAGCTTATATGTATTCTTCATTTGAACACAGATTAACAGTTGCAATGGGTTTTACTGTGACCAATTCACACCAAATTCAAATAACAAGCCAAAAATGTGGACAGAGAACTGGACTGGATGGTAATATAATATCCGGTTTCTTCTTCACTTCTAAGATGGTTTTTCTCAGTATTTTTTAGAGCTAAATGCAAAAATACCCCTTATACTTTGCCTAATTAGCGAAAATCCCTCTTTGTTATTTTTATTAGCAAAACCCCCTGCGTTCTTCATTTATTAGCAAAAAAATTCATTTGAATTTTTATTTAATAAATCATAGAGAGGTTATTGTTAACTTTTTAAGTGGGGGATTATTTGCCAATTTTCAAAATAAATAGGGGGTTTATTGTCAATTTTTAAATAAATAGAGGTATTTTTGCATCTTTCGATAGGGGTATAATTGTCGTTTTGGCTTGGGAGGGAATTTCTTGCTAATAAAAATTAGCAAATGGAAGGTTTTTGGTAATGAAAATAACAAGAGGGGATTTTTGCTAATTAGACAAAACATAAGGGGTATTTTTTTGCATTTCACTTAATTTTCTTATGTATTCAATTTGCAACTGCATTTATGATGTTGAAAAAATAAAAATCAGGTTCTCTTCATTTGGTGATCCTGTATCCTACAGACCAGTGGCAGACATTGCTTTTTCCGTGGCACGGTTCTACCAGCTTGGTGGAACCTTTCAAAACTATTACATGGTACTACTTCCCATGGTTATTATCAAAGTATTCTTTCGTAATGTGTTGAATAAAGAGCTGAGCTAATTGCAAATACATCCCTTGTGCTTTATCTAACTATAAAAAATTCTCATGTGTTCTTTTTTTATTAGCAAAAAATCTCATCTGAATTTTTTCATAAATCATAGGAAGGTTTTTGTCAATTTTTAAGTGAACAAGAGGTTTATTGTCAATTTTTAAATTTAAACAGGGGGGTTATTGATAATTTTTTAGGTTAAGGAGGGTGTTTTTGCATCCTTTGGAGAGGATATAATTGTCATTTTAACTTGGAAGGGGGGTTATTTACTAATAAAAATAATCACAAGGAGTTTTTTGATAATAAAAATAGCAAACGGATTTTTTTGTTATTAGGCCAGGCATAGGAGATGTTTTTGCATTTCACTCGTTGGATAAACTAGATCACAAGAACTTCTTATATATTATTGCATTTTTAACAGTATCATGGTGGAACTAACTTTGGTCGCACTTCTGGTGGACCTTTCATTACAACAAGCTATGACTATGATGCTCCAATTGATGAGTATGGTAAAGTTAATTTTCCTTTGTTGCATTTAGTAGCCAAATCCCATTAGCAGAAGTTGCTCATATCGGAAAGGTTTTACATGAATTGATAAACCACGCTGAAAACATCGATTATATTTATTGTTTGGGTGATTTACGATGGGATCTCTAGAATCTAGTCGTCTTACAATGAATCCTAGAAGTTTCATAAATTACAAGAAGACCCCCTCTATTTAGAATATGTATCAAAACACCCCTTACAGCTTCAACAATCTTTACAAAGATACTCCCTGCAACTTTTGAAAATGTTTACAAAAAATCCCCTATTTATAACCACGGGAGATTTTTTGTAATTATGATAAACCTAGGGTCCGGGTGTGATCCTTGCTGATTATTTTGGGAAGTCTTCTTGATTCAATTTTTGTGTTCTAGGCCTTCTGAGGCAGCCTAAGTGGGGTCATTTAAAAGATGTGCACAGTGCTATAAAGCTATGTGAAGAGGCAATAGTAGCGACTGATCCAAAAACTACTTCTCTTGGTTCAAATTTAGAGGTACAACAACATCCTCCACTACTTATTTGACATATAGACCTTCATTTACATAATATTCAATAATAATTGACTAATTTTTTTAGGAGGGAAATTCACTTTTGATACCAAATATTTATCAACTTTATACTTTTCATGCCAAGCTTTTTCGAAATACAGATTTCATACCATTATTTAGTTTTGCTTCGACCGTTAAGTATTGCACGGCAGTGACGGTTAAGTGTTCAATTTTGCTTCTTCACCGGTATTTGCAATTTGGCAGGTTGGGATTATTTGCAATTCCATCCGCATCATCAACTCTCTCACCTCAGGCCCGCCTCCACCACCTCCCTTTGGCTCAACCACCACAACCCACCCCACCGCCACTTCTCTTTCTCACAATTTACAATCTTCTCTTACCTTTTCTTCATTGACAAGAAAATAACTCAAGAAATTCCCCAGAATCCCAAACCCCTTAACAAGACCCCATCAAACTTGCATTTGCCAATGCCAATATTTTTATGACCAAAGAATTCGGTAACAAAAATCTGAAATCCTTCTTTTATTCAACTTGTCTCTTGCAAACCTTTTCTATATGTGGATATGTAAAATCCCTTTATTGTTTCTTCTTCCTCTTGTATAATTTTATCAATGGATTGTGTTGTAATAATAATTATCCCATGTTGGTAAATTCTAATTCAAACCCATCTCGACTGCATTCAAAATATACATTGTCTTGTGAGTAAAATCTGTGCGGCCAAACTAGGTATTCTGGAAGAATTTTTAACATATATTATCAAACTGAATAATTGTTTGTTTTGGGAAAAAAAGGAAAGAAAAAACAGAGAAAATCATTGATTATTGCTCCTGTAGGTTTACTGGCTGGAATAGGAAAAAAATTCTCTTTTTCTTCTTCTATTTTCGTCTTCCTTTGGAAATCCGACTAATACGCCCTCATATGAGTTGTCACCTACAAACTTGCATCAAAGTTTGATGGGGTCTTGTTCAGGGGTTTGGGAGTTGGGGAATGTTCTGCTTTTGAAGATGAGATATTTGAGTTCTTAAATGTGAAGAAATTGTTGGGTTTCGGAGAGAAATAATGAGTTTTTTTCTTGTTAATGGGGAGAAGGGAGAGAAGATTGGAGATTGTTAATGGGGGAAGGGAAGAGAAGTGGCGGTGGGGTGGGGTGGGGTGGTTGAGCCAGAGGGAGGTGGTGGAGGCGGGCTGGAGGTGAGAGAGATGATGATGGGGATGGAACTGCAAATAATCCCAACCTGCCAAATTGCAAATACCCCCTGAAGAAGCGAAATTGAACACTTTGCCGTTAAAAAATTAACGGTCGAAGCAAATGTGTCGCACGGTGTTAAATCATGGTATGAAATCTGTTTTTCGAAAAATCTTGGTATAGAAAGTGTAAAGTTGGAAAAAGTTTGATATCAAAAGTGAATTTTCCTTTTTTTTTAAAGAATATTAACTTTTCAGAGGTACGAGAGCAGACAGTGCAGACAGTTAATTGTTATTTTGTTCTTTTGAAGGGTTATCCTTCGAACATAATATCAAGTTTATAAAGATGAATGTTGAAACCTTCATTAGAACATAAAATGATTAAGATGAATGTTTACTTTTGTATTCTTTTTAAAGCATGCATATTATTTTGTATGACGCATCATTGTTACTCAAATTATCTAATTATTTGGCCTAGTAATTATGTCTAGATGTTGCATTTAGAATTTTCTTCTTTTATTTTGTGTGGATGCATGAACTTTAGGTAGGTTTCATAACTAGATCCAATATCTTTGGACACAGAGGATACAAGCTTGTAGTTTAGGCTCTATATATTTAGTTCTTGGATTTGAGTGAGTAAAAAGATAGGAAAAATTATAATTGAAACTCATATTCTACTGTTTAATGCAAGAAAAATATTTCCGTAGCGTTTATGCAATAAAATCAAAGAACCAGTAATAAAATCATAGAACCAGTCTTACTGCTTTTGTTCTTCTCCTTAGGTAGATATTGTTTTTGCAGCCCTTTCATTCCCAAGTATTTGAAAAAACAAATTGTATGATTGAAGAATTTTAGACTTGTATTCTCTTTCCAATGTTTAAAGGTCCAATTCCTAGATTGTATCTCTGAATTAAGCCGCTTGCTATTTGTCCTTATTCGACCTAAATACGAAAATATCCCTTTTGCTTTGTCTAATTAGCAAATGTACCCCTATGTTATTTGTATTAGCAAAAAAACCTAGTATTCCTTTTTAATTAGCAAAAAACCCTATTTGAAATTGCTTATAAATCATAGGAGGGGTTATTGTCAATTATTTAAGTGAATAGGAGGATTATCGACAGTTTTCAAAGTTAGCAGGGGGATTATTGTCAAATTTTAAGTAAATCCGTGTTTTTGCATCTTTTGGGTGGGTACAATTGTCATTTTAGCTTGTAAGTGGGTTAATAAAAATTTGCACAAAAGGGTTTATGGTAATGATAATAATGCATAGATTTTTTAGCTAATTAGACAAACCCGAGGGGATTTTTTTGCATTTCACCCTTATTCAGTTTTTGTTTTTCTTCATTTTCAGGCCACTGTTTATAAAACTGAATCAGGGGCTGCTTTTCTGGCAAATATTGGCACAGAATCTGATGTTTCCGTAAACTTCAATGGCCACTCTTATCACTTGCCTGCATGGTCTGTCAGCATCTTACCTGACTGCAAGAATGTTGTACTCAATACTGCAAAAGTAAATTTTTAAGTTTTGGTCAATCTGCTTTTCATCTAATTTACGGACAATACGTGGTTTAGTTGTCTTACAAGGAACGCCATGATGTTTCATAAATTATAAGAAGATCCCTTTGCTTTAAACTATGTACCAAAACATCCCTTACTGCTTCAACAATCCTTACAAAGACATCCCCTACA
>JAYDYQ010000263.1:0-57751 GCA_034814905.1 Penstemon davidsonii
TATTTAAGATTATAATTTTATTGAATTAAGGGTTTGGTTAAAGTACTCAGGATGATGCAATTCAAGAACAAGCACAGTAATATAATTGAGTAGATGTAAATAATATGAAGAGGCGAACAATAGTAGTATATTTTGTAGGTCAAATTCTGGATCCTAAATACAATGTAAGATTCGCTATTTATAATATTCCTCCTGTCCTAACTGAACTAGGAGTCCTATATAGCCTAGGAAACCTGCATGGCCTAGGAGTATCGCAGGGCCCATTAGGTCCCCTGAAACGGACAGTAGGTCGATCAGAGTAGGTCGATCAGATATGTATTTGTCTGGTCGAGCCGATCTTGATGTCTTCACAGGTCGGATCGATTCTGAACTGGCTCGAAAAGTACTATTCGATCATAGGTGTAAAATAGCCCTCATCAGTACCAAAATGACCGCTACACCGAGGGGAGTTTACGGCTGAAAGGGGAGGCGGTGGGTCAAGCTCCACAGCCGACGGCGGCGTAAAATCGAAAAAAAGTAAAATTCGTAGATCTAAAAATACAGTGACGGGATAAACTATTACGGGGGTAAATTTGACCAGGGGCCGAAATATTGGACTGATTTTGCAGATTACTCATCTTCTTCACTTCACCAATATGTACAGCACACTGAAATGGTTAAACCTTATCACCAAACAAACAGTCACCTTCCCCACAACAAAAACTATCGAATTAAATCAACAACTAACACCAAGGAACCGCAAAAAAGCAAAAATTCAGCAAAACAGCACACCAAATTCGTGAAATCAAGCAGGCCCGAACCTGATCTTGGAGGCCCGAATCACCGAATCACAAAATTGGAAACAAAAAACTGAAATTAAGCTAACCAGGACTACAAACAGCTCAAAACCGAACAGAAAACAAGCACAAATCAAAAAATCCGAAAGGGGATCGCGAAACCAATTTCCCCCAATTCTGCAATTGACCTCAATTGAGCACAGAAACGTGAAATTGAAGCTAGGACAGGCCAAAATGGAGCCCAAGGAGGTGAAATACGAACATAATTACAACTAATTCGAAGTAAAATTCAAAATTGCGAAGAACCCTAACAATTGGGAAATTCAGTAATCGCGAAAATACGACCAGAAAACAGAACTAATAATTAATGCTTGGGATTTGTAGAGGACGTGAAGACGAGTCTATAGCCATCAAATAGAGCTCAAACCGTGTCCGGAGTCGCCGGAAAAGTGAAAAAAACTGAGGTGTGGGAGCCTGTAGCGGCGGAAATGGAGTTTTTTTGTTTTTTTTTTTGTAAATATTAAAAACAACTAAGGGCATTTTGGACATTTTACGTGTTCCGTTAAAGTTGACTAACGGCCGTTAAGTCAAGGGGGTTTTTGTAATATTTCAAACATGAGGGTAATTTCTTGTAATTAGGCTTATAGTCAGGGGGTGTCTATGTAAATTTCCCTTGTATTTTCAGAAGAAGCCATAAGCTCAGTTTTGGTGAGAGTTGAGAATTTTGATCACAAGCCGGTGTATTACCTAAGCAAGTTGCTCCAAGGTGCGGAGAAAAATTATTTGGAGATCGAGAAATTTGCACTAGCTCTAGTAATTGCAGCTCGGAAGCTAAGGCCTTACTTTCAGACTTATAAGATTATCATTTTGAAAAACCAGCCTTTAAGGCAGGTTCTGTCAAAACCCGAGGCATCAGGGAGATTGACTAAATGGGTAGTGGAACATGGACAGTTCGAGATTGAATACCAACCCCGATCGGCGATCAAGGCACAGGTCCTTGCTGATATTATTGTAGAATCAACGGCAACGGAGTCACTCGAGCAATCAGTTCCCGAAGTTAACTTGGTGGCAGAAGTTCAGGAGAAAATCTAGTTAATGCACGTCGATGGTTCATCTACTAGAGAAGGAGGAGGGGCCGAAATTCACTTTCAAGGCCCTGATGGGGAGGACCTTAGTTATGCAATTACTTTGGATTTTGTTGTAACGAACAATGAAGCGAGGTATGAGGCTCTGATCGCGGGACTAGAAATGGCAATAAAGTCAAGCATTAAGTCTCTTACCGTGTTGACCGACTCCGAGCTGATACATAGGCAGGTGAAAGGGGTCTATGAAGCAAAAGATTTCAACATGGTTAAATATTTAGCAAGGGTGAAGAATCTCGTTTCGAAGCTATATAAGTTCGAGATTCAAGCTATCCCTAGGGAAGAGAACTCTTGGGCAGATTTGCTATCTAAATTTACAGGATCGATGGATGGACGAAAAGAGAGAGTAATAACTTGGTTGTTGTCTAACACTCCAGCAATAGACTTGAACGTGTCTCCGGGCTCAGAAATCATGGAGATAGATACTCAAGGGCCTTCTTGGATGGAACCTTTGAAAGCTTATCTGAAAAATGGCGTCTTACCCGACGAAGCAAATGAGGCCCGGCGAATTAAATATCGAGCTCCAATGTATGTTTTGATCGAGGACCAGCTGTACAAAAGATCCAGCTCGGGAATTTTATTGAAGTGTGTACCTGAAAGTCAATTTGATCTCATCTTGAAAGAAATTCATGAAGGAGAGGTTGGCAGCCATTGCGGCGCAAGAGCACTAGCCTTAAAGTGCTCGAGGACTGGCTATTATTGGCCTACTTTGATTTCGGACTCTATCGACTATGTCAAGAAATGCCATCACTGCCAGATTTATTCAAATTTGATTCATCAACCTGCCGAACAGTTACACTCTATTCCGATCTGCTGGCCATTCGATAAATGGGGGATTGATATCGTGGGACCTTTCCCAACTGCTAGATCGAGGAAAAACTATGTCCTGGTTGCTGACTTAGGGGTGCACATGGTACGGTATTGCGGTTTTATTAGTTAAATTCGTACCGTACCAATTGTTGCGGTTTTTAAATATTCAATACCAAACTTCACTTTTGAATACCATACCAATGCATCCGGTACGGTTCGGTTTTGGTACAGTACGGTACAGTTTTGCGGTTCTAGAAATATTTTTTTGTGTCTTACTTTTTTCCTCTTATAGTCAATCGATCATTGAAAGAAATTTCTAATGGAATGAATTGGTGATGTTTTTCTTTTCTTTTTACATAATACTTTATAAAGGAAAGAGTTATATGGACTAATATCCTATAAAATGAATTAGCCTAAAAAATAGTAGCTCAATAAAGAAATAATGACGATAATTTATTTGTCGTTTGTTATTTCTTTGTAAGGTATAATTTTTACTAGTTAGTCGTTTATGCGTCAAAATTTTATTTTTAGACTTTTTGTAAATGAAAAACTAATTTGGAACACAATTATATGTTCTACATGAGTAGTTGAGTAAATTTTTTTGAGTTATAATTACTAATATTAGATTATGTGTCATAATTATAGGTTGGAAGATAATAAAGGTTAAATTTAATTGCGTAAACTAGAAAATAAATAGTTTATTTCTATTTACGGTACGGTACGATTTTTTGCGGTATCCAAGTTCCAAAACCTATACCATACCAAAAAATTCGGTACGGTTTTCATACATACCAAAACCTACGGTATTGAGAAAAAAAACCTAAACTTCGGTACGGTTTGGTACGGTACGGTACGGTGCGGTACGGTCTCGAAAACCATGTGCACCCCTAGTTGCTGTTGAATACTTTAGCAAATGGGTAGAATGCGTTGCACTAACCAAGATTACTCAGTTTCAGGTTATAAATTTTCTCTGGAAGTATATTGTTTGCAGGTTCGGGATACCATGAATACTGATCTCTGACAACGGAACACAGTTCGCGGGTAAACAAATTCTGGA
Organism: Penstemon davidsonii; assembly: GCA_034814905.1. NCBI lineage: Eukaryota > Viridiplantae > Streptophyta > Magnoliopsida > Lamiales > Plantaginaceae > Penstemon > Penstemon davidsonii. The sequence goes on from JAYDYQ010000263.1 coordinate 3,786, forward strand.
GTGGTGTGAAAAGTTTGGAATCCAGCAAAATTTCACCTCAGTCGGCCATCCCCAAGCGAACGGGCAGACCGAGGTCACCAACAGGGAAATTGTCCGATCACTTGAAAAGCGCCTAACTGAGGCCAAGTGAAAGTGGTTAGACGGACTCCCGGGGTCATTTGGGGGAATAGAACTTCAGTAAAATCTGCTACGGGAGAGACTCCTTTCTCATTGGTTTACGGCTCGGAGGCCGTTATCCCGATCGAGACATTGGTGCCATCACCAAGAGTTGTATCTTATGATCCCGACCAAAACCAGTCATTGAGGGAAATGGAGGTCGACCATGCGGATGGCAAGCGTGACCGAGCAAGTGTGAAAATCCAAGCAACTAAGTCCAGCATGGAAAAAGCTTATGACAAGAAAGTTAGAATAAGAACATTTAAAGTAGGGGATTTGGTCCTCAAAAAAAGTGGAGGTATCAAAGCACGTCGGAAAACTTCAACCGAACTGGGATGGCCCTTACGTCCTGCAGGAGGTCGGAAAGAAGGGTTCCTATAAAATTGATCACCTTAATGGTGAAACTTTGCCGAGAAGCTGGAATTCGGTCAACCTAAGAAAATACTATGGGAAATAGTTGTACTTTTTTTTATTTCTTGTAATTTAGGTTTATGCAATCCTATTTTATTCCAAGTGTAAGCACAATCAATGAAGTTTTCTTACCTGTTCCAACTGTGTACCAAATACCCTGCTGAAGAGAGAGCAAAATTGATAGGATAGTGCCCTGCAAGCCAATATATTTAGCTTGTATTAGGACTATCGTAAGCTTTCTCTAGTACAAATAAATTAATACGCACGTTTGTTTATAGTATGTAAATCAAACAATGGCCAACTTCATCTCTCGCGAATCATTTATGCGATTGGATGAAATCCTTAGATCACATTCGACTATGGGACGATTCACTTCGGTATTGAGTGCAATCATGAAACAGTCTCTAAGGTCGTGATCTTAAAACACGTTCCAAGTCATAGATTCCGAACGAGACGGGGTATCGAAGGAATCGCCAAGACTTGTATGAATATGCATGATTCACATGGAGTGAATTTGTAGAGTTTCATGAACAAGACATTTGATGTCAGTGCATATGAGTAGGTGGTTCGATAGGGGATCGGACGCATCGAACGACCCGAACAGAGAAACCCATTGTGGAAGCGCATGACGCATATCGGTGATGGGATGTTTCTCAAGACTTATAATAGTGTACGATTTAGTCCTTAGACTTGAGGTGCTAGGGCGAATTCGGTGCATGGGTATATGTACTTAGATTTAGGTACAGGTCACGTAGCCTGACCATAATGTGCCTAAGTTGGGTGCCTATAGTTGTGTACGCGAGTGGTTAGTACCAAGATGGAATCTACCGACTCATCGTAATGGATGAGAGAATTTCCTATACGATTCTTAGATAATAATTCCGAGAAACCCACGGCCGTGGTCAGTGACGGATTTGGAAAGGGGTTTCCAAATTTAGCAGTCACACTGGAATTATTATCCCGAATTAGAAAGTATAGTTATTGAGATAATTAGAGGTGCCGATCAATTCACACACCCTAGGTCTCAATCGGGAAATTAAGTCGATAGAAGGACCGTATGTACATGGCAGTTATAAGAGGTGAGGTTCACTGAGATCAATTCACCTGAAGTTGGGCCTCATGGGCTTGTGGCTAGACATCGACCATGAGGTGTGGGTACTCATGAATTAATAGCAAGATTAATTCTTGAGTGGTTAATTGAAGGGGTTCAATTAATCGGAGCAATTAATAAGCTCGCAAATTAAATCTCGAAAGTCGTGGGCCCGCGGCCAATTGATGGTGAACCTAGAGGGTCACACACAATACAATTGGACTGCAACAAATCATATAAGGAAAGTTTGATTTAAAGAGTTAAATCAAAACTGGAGAATTAAAGTGTTAATTCTTAAAGGAGAAAATTATTAATTAGAAGTAGTCTAATTAATTAATGGAGAAGGATTAATTAATTAATTGGATTAATTAATTAAATGGGCTGAATTAATTAAAAGAGTTTAATTAATTAAATGGTCAAATTAATTAAAGAGTTTAATTAATTAAAGGAGACCTAGTTAGTTAAGGAAATAAAGATAGAATGGGATTCTACTTTCCTAACTAGATAAGGGGCGATTTTTGCTAGGATAAGAATGGGAGAGTTTGTTTTCTTGTGTGACAAGGAAAATCTAAGAGATATACATGTATATCTTATTTCCTAATGAGATAAGGATATACATGGAAGAGATATCTATTAAGAGAAGGATTCTTCTCTTATAAATAAACAACTCTTCATAACTCTTCAAGACACATAACAAGTGAAAAACCTAAGCCCTAAGACAATGAGGAGCCGCCCCCTCTTCTCCAAATCTGAAAATTGTCGCCGCCATCTCCTTCCTTTTGAGGTTGGCCGAACCCTGTAGAATTCTACAGGGTTCATGCGATTTCTTTTCTTCTTTATTCCTTGCTTGATAACCTTTGGATCTTAGTTCTGAGCCTGTGGATCCAAAGGAGTTGCTTCAATCCAGTTGGTGTGGACACCGCTAGAGGCACAACACATGGGGTGCTTCTCCGAACCAAAAGTCCTGCAGATCTGAAAGAAGACCGGAGAAAAATCACCACCGTTCCCGTGGTAAGGTAAAATCGCTAAACACCCTATGTTTGTTGTGAATTTTTTTTTTTGTAAAATCCTTTTCGTATGACTAGATGAATAAAGATCTTGTTTGGGTTATTTAAAATTTTGAAATTCCGCTGCTTTTAACGTTCTGACGTTACCCATAACCCAACAAAAATGTCTCGACTGAGGGTGAAAGCCGTTGCTATGCCCCTCAGCTTGGTTAAAGACGCTCATAAAAAAGAAAAAAAAAAGGAAAAAGAGTAGGAGAAATGCAGAATGTCTCGACTGAGGGTGAAAGCCGTTGCTATGCCCCTCAGCTCAGTAAAAGACTTGCATAAAAAAGAAAAATGTCTCGACTGAGGGTGAAAGCTATTGCTATGCCCCTCAGCTCGGTAAAAGACTTGCATAAAAAAGCAAAATGTATCGACTGAGGGTGAAAGTTGTTGCTATGCCCCTCAGCTCGGTAAAAGACTTGCATAAAAAGAAAAATGTCTCGACTGAGGGTGAAAGTTGTTGCTATTCCCCTCAGCTTGGTAAAAGACTTGCATAAAAAGCAAAATATCTCGACTGAGGGTGAAAGCTGTTGCTATGCCCCTCAGCTCGGAAAAAGACTTGCATAAAAAGAACATGACTATTTAGCTTGGAAAAAAGGACTTGAATGATAAAGATTGTCAAATGATCTATTATTTCCAAAGTCAAGTGCTGCTCGAAATAAAATTCTAAAGTAGCCCTGCTCGAGATATGGAGGTTTTGGAAGCATTCATGTTCCTTGAAATTCCTTCCCAAGTTGATTTATTATTTTCAAGATTATGTTATGGTCGAAGTAAATTTCTTAGACTTAAGCTATTATTCATGTGAATGTCTCACTTATCGAGAAGGGTTTTCCGAGATGATTTATCCGATCGATAATTTTCCAGTTGCGGATTGATTTCAGGTTCTAATTTTAGAGAATTTTCCAGACTATGATGGTGTTTATCGAGCGAGAAATTGTGAGCAAGAACAATTACAAGACAATTGGAAGAAAGATAAATTGCAAAATGTTTAAAGTAAAACATAAAGGTTTTATTTATAAATTCGGAACAAGATACAAAGGCCCAATGACATACAAGGAACTACAATTTCATTGATATTTCTCGAACGGATTACAAAATTCTTGAGTACATTTACAAGTAAAATCCTATTACAACTACTATGCCCTATTCTATGGTTTTCGAGCATCCTTTAATGTCGTCGACAGTGAGCAGAGGCGAGCATCCGATGAGTGCACCACAGTTTGTGTGACAGATCGGTCGCCCAGCAGATTTGTAAAAGCTAATCGAGCCGGCTATGTTTATCGTCTAATGATATCTGGGTTTGAAGTTAGAAAATATGAATTGCAGACCACTTTTTCTGCTTATCTCCATACAGTCACCAACATTCTTGCCATTAGCTGAGCCCGATCGATCACTTCCCCGAGGTAGCAGGTAAAGCTGAAATTTCTCATTTTAAGATCCGAAATTTCAACCTAGAGCGGCCAGTAGTCATTTTATGATCCGAAAGCTCAACCTAAAGTCACCATTCTTCAAGAAAATCTTAAAGAAACTGGTGCTCGAGGTCGATTTTTCTTTTAATCGACTGACCAGCTTTTCGCCCTCGGGGTGACCCTTCAAAATCCGCAATGCTAACACTGCCAAAAATACCCGAGCAAAGGTTGGTCGCATATTGGTATTTCGAAGGGAGATCCCATTTTCAGGGATCGGAGACCCCCCGGTCTTCGAGGGGCCCCTTTTTTCCGATTCCACCCATACCAAAGAAAGAGTTAAGTTGTTTGTAAGCTCAGAAGAAAGTTCGAAGCCAAATCTCGAAGGCTTGAATAGAAAGGATGGAGGGACCGAGCTTGGTCCTCGGATAACCCATTTTCATAAGTGTAAAGTGAAAATTTTTAACTGAGTGAAGTGCCCCTTTTATACTAAGGGGAAGGGGAGATCGACGGTTATTATTCAACAGGATTTAACGGCCCAGATTAAGCCATTTATCACGGGTGAATGTTCCGCTTCCCGAGGGTTAGGTACTGTTTGGCCAGAACACCTTTGGAACTTTGATGAAAATGTGGGAATACTATGACTCGGTCAGAGCCCAATGCAGAAAATTTTCCACCTTTTCTTTCAGGTCGGGAGAATCTGTAAAATACAACTCGAGTAAAAAGTTTCGATCTTCCTTATTTTCCATGACGAGATATATGCGTGTGTGCAAAGTCATCGAACAACTTGGGATCTCGGAAGTTTAAAGCGAGTATAAATTTCCGAACAAAACACAGCATTATTTAAAAGAAAGAGAGAATTTATTCATCCGCAGAAAATAACATTACAGGAAGGAAAAAGATAAAGTTACAACATTCAAACGAGCAGGAAGAGTAAGATTAGAAACAAAAGGCTGAATCTCTAGATCGTCTTATTCTCAGATAAGATCTTGCGGAGCTCGACGCTGCGGGCCTCATACCCTTCATCATAGCTTTTTTTATAGGCCTCTTGCTCCCGCAGCTTGGAATATTTCTTCTCTTGCTCGACAATGGACTTCAGCTTGTCCAACTCCTTACTCAGTTCCTCATGGACTTGACTCTCTCTCTGCTTGACAGCCTTCTCTTTCTCGGAGGCCAACTTCAGCTCGATAGCTCTAGCTTCGTCGAGAGACCTTTCCAGGGCGATCTCTTGTTTCTCCAAGTCAAGGACTACAGCAGCACGCTGCTGGGCTTCAAGCTCAACTTGCAATCCGAGGTTGAAAAGATGCTGTCCGACCTACGTGGGATCACAGAAGAGAGATTGTTAAAATATATATATATATATATATATATATATATATATATATATATATATATATATATAATAAAAAAATATATATATCTTAGAAAATATATATGAGTAGGAGACTCACTTGAGTAAGCAGGTCAGAGGATTGCATAATTTCCCGAGCACTCTTTCGGCTCAACCGTTCCTGCTCGGCCACCTGAATACTACTCAAAGTAATATCCCAACAGTTCGGAGTTACGCCCCCAACCACGGCCTTATTTTTCATTTCCTCAAAAATTGCACTCAGTGTGCGATTGACGTCGGAAACGGAGCTGCAAGCCTCGGGATTCTTATCCGTCAGAGAAGGCATTTTCCCATCAATAGAAGGGTCATTTATTTTGACCTTTTTATTTGGAGGCTCGATAACGACGTTCTTGGAAGCCTCCGAAGCCAGAATGTTTTCGCCCGACGGTTTCTTCTCCCCTGCCATTTGGATTAAGGTCTGGGTCGGAATCAGATCATCTATACGAGACCTCTTGTTCGAGGGAAGCACGGAATCATCAGATTGGACTTGCTTCCTAGGACTCTTGGTGACCTGCGCTTTCCCTTCGGAACTGGTTTTCGCTCTAGAAGGGGAGTCCGCAATCTCTATGACCGGCTCCATCTCGGAACGTTTAGGCACGAAGTTCGACGAAGGATCGACCTTGGCTTTGCCGCGGTCAACTTTGGGAGCTTCGGATCGATTAGATCCTGAGTTCGACAAAGAATCGACCTTGTTTTTACCACGATCAGTTTTAGAGATCTTTGGGACCTCGGTAGAAGCCTTAGAATCCTTGGACTTGGATTTGGGAGAGTTATCTTTCTGGCCTTGAAGAGTTTGGTTGGGTCAAGCTTGGAACTTACTAGTCCATCCATGATCGAGTGTATAGGGAAGAAATGGCTCGGATTATTTTATCGATTAATGAGCCAGATGTGAAAGATTAGGATTTCAATGATACAACTTTATTGGTTTCTCATGAATTTATAAGAAAGAGAAACGTTGCCTTTTGGGGACCCAACATTCGCGAATTTCAAGTTTTCCCGAGCTATATTATGAAGATCGATCATTGGTATTTTTTATCTACTAAGGAAGTTTGCTTTAACCTACGTCGCATAGTTTGTTATCGATGTTCTTTTCGAACCGCGCGCAACTTACAAAGACTATTGTCTAGTTGAGTCGTACGATGAAATCTGACAAGAGTTTAAACATCGGGATTTGGCACATATCACAAATAGAAAAGAGGTTTTATAAACGATCACGAGGATTACATTACAGCCAAAGGAAAACCCTACTGTCTATTACAAAAATCATTCTAAGGGTTTGGTCCTTTCTCGTCGTCCTCACCCTCGGAGTTGTCCTCGATGTCGACGTTCTCATCTCCAGAAGCCTCTTGATCATCCTCGTCTCCTGAAGTCTCTTGTTCACCCTCCAGAACTATCTTGGTCGTCTTCGTCTGAACTCGAGCTCGAACTGGATACTTCCAATTCCACTAGATCGGGATTTTGCATGGGAACCCTGAACTCTTCCACAATAGGGGCGAACTCGTGTGTCTCCCAGTCCTTGGAGCTCGAGGAGGAAGCTCGATACTCTTCTCCATCCCTGTTCTTCAGGATGTCCATGTGTTTCACGTACTCATCCATCTTGTCAGGGATAACATCTGCAGCGACCAACTCTTGAACCCCTTTGTAGAAAGTGGTTTGAAGGATCTCAGCGACCTTTTTCCGAGCAATGGCATCCAATGCGGGAGATTCCAGAAACTCCCTTATCCAGCTCAGGCGTGATTCCTCCTTACCACGCTGATAAGACAATTCATAATCAGCCTTGGTATGCGCGAGTTCCTCTTCGAGCCTCTTGACCTTATCCTCGAGCAAGCTCTTCTCCTCAACTACTTTCACCAAACTCTCCTCGACCGCCGGAGTATACTTAGCTTTAGAATCATCTAATTCTTTCTGGACCGCGGCAAGTTGATTTCGAAGTCTGGATTCTTCGAAGAGAGAATTTTGGTAGGCCTGATGAACTCGATCAGACTCATCCTCCAAGAGTGAGGTACGATTCAGCTCAGTGAGGAAGCAGTCTCCGACCTATAAAGGGATAGCAGGAAACAGTAAGTATGTTGTATAAAAGACTAAGAGTTATTATTACAAATGAAAGGTGCTGTATCGCCTGGTGTGCTCGAGCGAACCGGCCTAAGATATCGAGGTCGTCATGAGCCAAAAGCTCTTCCTGATCCTCGGCGAAGCGCCCCGCCATAAAGACTTTGATTGCGTTCGGGCTGCGGTCGCTCAAAATATATCCTCCCTCGGGATAACCTGCGGCTCTTTGACCCTTAAGCTGATCCTCGATAAAGTCCACCATATCGGGCTTCTCTCGACCTGTGCGACGGGTGAGAGGTCTATTGTTTCGTCCCCACAACTCTTTCTTCCTCTTCGTTTCGGGGGCCTTGTCGTAACTTTCCCTGGCTCACCTATGACGGATCTCGCCCCTCCTCTGATTATGCTCTTTTTCGTTTGTGCCAAGTAAGGAAGGTCGAGCAAAACAATAAATGTATCGAGCTTGTAAAGGTGTATATTAATATCGAGATCCAGTTACAAGATACAAAGTAGGTCTATCCGAGCATTACTGGATGCCGTACTACTAGGAAGGTAAATACAAAGAAATACAAGCTATGGCCTATTCCGAGCTGAGAGTCCGATCTTGGTGTGTTTCTTGGGAATAATGCCGTCCCCTGATGTCATAAATGCGCCGCGTATATATAGGAACAGTAATGAACCAGCTGGACCGTCCGTAGGGGAATACCTCTCGGCCAGCTGTACAAAGCTGTGGGTCGGCCCCAGAGTAATTCCGAGGATAGGAGTAGATCGAAAAGTTGGATCTTGCGCTATCGTTCTAATTCGATCGGGGAACCATGTTCTTCTGGTCGGAGAAAAGCCTTTCCTGCTCGGGATCTAGGTCGATCTCGAGCAGAGGTATTTCCTAAGATAAAGCATGCGAAATATCCCTCATCAATACCCCCCCACTTCTCGAGCGTAAGTGAAGTTGAAGCTCGGAGAAGTAAACACAGCATCGTAGCTCACGTTCTGATATGCCTCATTAAAAACCTTACTCGGAAAAACCCAGTGGGACAAAAACCGAGCGAAGGGAAAAAGAGGCATATTCGGGGGACGTTGTTGTTAATCTTAAATTGCCGAGTCAAAATATCAACTTTTAAAACTAAGAGGACCGCAAATGCTATTTATGGAAAGATGATCTTCAATTTTATTGAGTGGAAGCTTAACCGTCGCGGTTACTCGGGGTTGGATTTGCAATTTACCCTTTTAACCTTTATATATATACGTTGACTTGAAAATACGAGTACATCTTCTCAATTTTCAGCAGATCGGAGCATTCAGATCGATAAAAAGTATTCCTTCTTGTCGATCATTCCAACAAATACTTTCCAACATGTCTACCTCCCAGAATCCAGAGGTTCCTTCCAATTATCCTCCGAGGTCGGATTCCGACCTAGGGTCCACGGGCGAACTCATTAACGCCTATAAAACCACAGAAAATTCTCCCGATGAGACGAGTAAAATAGTCGATCAGATTGAGCGTGCCCTAGGATCAAATGCTGGCGAGGGGACGTCCGGTCAACAGAATTCCGAGCCTGAGGGGGACGCGGAAGAAAACATCGAGCCCAATAGCGAGGAAGGAGGAGGTGAAGAAAATCCTGACCCCGATAACGAGGATAACTCGACTGTGGCGCTGGACGAGCATGAGATAATGAGATATTCGATCGGAGGAGGGTGTAGTGTGAGAATTCTCGATCTTGCCGGCGTCACGAAGAAGTCCAAAGCCACAGGTCGAGCTCAGAAGACTGAGAAACGGGTCGACGAGATTTCTAGTGCATATGATCCAATAGAGGATGAAGCAAACCTCGAAGCTGAGATAGGTAAATTCCTTCCCGAGGGCTATTCGTTAGTTATCCCGACCCCTTCTTAAAGGGTGCATCAGCCACCTGAAGGATGTCAAGCTTTCTATGCCAAGCAATTTGCCTACGGCTTGCGCATCCCTTTTGTCCCGTTACTCGAGCAGGTTCTAGATGTGTTCTCCCTGGCTCCCGCACAGATCCTCCCCAACTCGATTGGGTATTTGATAGCTTTCAGTGTTTTGATGAAGGCTAAGGGCAAAACTGCTAATTTCCACCATTTTTGGCAGTTCTTCAAAGTCAGCACTTCCTCCGCCTCGAACGCTGGGTTTGTGTATTTTTCCCAGCGTTCAAATCACTCGGTCTTATCGACCATAGTCTCTAGCAATTCTCTCGACTGGAAGAGACGGTTCTTCTTTATCAAAGGACCTGAAGTACCAGCTTCCGAAGGGAGCTCGGAGATGGTCCCACACAAATGGCCAGGTCAGCGAGACTGGGTGTACGGAAAACGAGAATTGACAGGTGGGCTTAAGAAGGTTATTTCAGACGGCCTTGTCACCCCGATGCGCTCCGACCCATACCAGTCGGCTTTCCTTGTTTTGGAGCCCGTTCTTCGGAAAGCGGAGCTCAGCCGAGCTACATACCCACTTGCAGATGCTGACGATCCTCGATCGTTAAGTAAGAATAATGATCCTTAGCGAGCGTTCATAGTAATAAGCTATTCACAAGGCTTTATTCCTAACCAGTTTTATCCTTTTTTTTTTCTTCAGGTACCATGGTAGAACAATACCGAGCTTCCATAGTCGGTAGGACAGTGGCGTCTACCTCGAAAAAGACGCCTGGCCAGCCGAGAAGACAAGTTAGGCCAGGCTCCGCGCAATCCAATCAAACTATCATCCCTCCTCGGGGAGGCTCTAACCCACCTCGGCAGATCGGAAACGAGGGAGAGCCCGAGGATGCTGAACCCATTCGAATGGCACCTCCTCCGACCCAAGTTGGTCCTTCTTCTTCATCTGGCCTGGGCTATAGCATGTTCACCATGAAGAAGCTTAGAGGGAAAGAGATCCTTAATCGGCGAGCTCGGGACGATCGAGAAGGACCCCCCAAGGTGAAAAGAAGAACTGGATTGTAGGGTCGGCATCGCACGCCCCTCGCCCGCCACGCTGGTCGGGACAAGGCTGATATGGTGGATTTTATCGATGATCAACTCGCAGGTTACCGAGCTACCGCGGCCCCAACGGTGAGAACGAGCATGATAAGGCAATAAAGATTTTCATGGCGGGGAGATTCGCCGCAGATCAGGAAGAGCTTTTGGCTCACAGCGATCTTGACGTGTTGGGTCAGTTTTCTCGAGCATATCATACGGTAAGATACTTCTGCGATGATTGTCATTTTCATTCATAATTTTATTTTTATTTTTTATTTTTTTTTTTGTCCTTGAACAAAATATTGATTGTTCTATTTTTCCTTTGCAGATCGGGGATTGTTTCCTCACCGAGCTGAATCGCACCTCAATGTTGGAAGATGAGTCTGATCGAGTTCATTTGGCGTACATAAATCTTCTCGAGGAAGAGTCCAAACACGGTGATCAGTTCAAAACCGTCCAGAAAGAATTGGAGTCTACTAAGGCTAAGTACACCCCGGCCGTTGAGGAAGACTTGGTGAAGGTCGTGGCCGAGAAGAGCTTGCTCGAGGAAAAAGTCAAGAAACTTGAAGAGGAGCTCGCGCAGACCAAAGCCGATTCTGAGTTATCCAATCAGCGCGGCAAGGAAGACTCACGCCTAAGCTCGATAAGAGAGTTTTTGGAGTCTCCCGCACTAGATGCTATAGCTCGGAAAAGGGTTGATCAAATTCTTCAGACCACCTTTTACAAAGGCGTTCGACAGCTGGTCTCTGCCAAGGTTATTCCCAACAAAATAGATGAGTATTTAAAGCATATGGATATCTTCAAGAACATGGACGGAGAAAAATATCGAGCTTCGTCCTCGAGTTCCCTAGATTGGGAAAGACATGAGTTCGCTCCTTTTGTAAGGGAGTTCGGAGTTCCAATGCCTAACCCCGATATGCTGGATTTAGAAACGTCCGGCACGAGCTCGAGTTCAGACAGTTCCGAGGACGGAGAAAGTGAAGATAGTTCCGGAGATGACGATCGAGAAGCTTCCGGAGACGAAGATGTCGACGTCGTGGACGGTTCCGAGAATGAGGGCAATGAGGAGGAGCAAAAACCTTAGAAGGATTTCTTGTAATAGGTTACAGGATTTTAGCTCGTATGTATTGTAATCTCCTCGATCATTTATAAAATCACCTTTCTCTGTTTTATATTTTCCGAATCCGCGGGCTTAAAGAATGTCATAATTGATTAAACGTCTCATCTAGACGATCATCTTAATAAGCTGTAAGGAGCTTGAAAATAATGTTGATAACAAGTTAGGCACCATCGATCAAGCGTACGAGGAATGATCGATCTTCACACACGTGCACGGGAAAACTTGAAATTCGCGACTGTTGGGTCCCCAATAGACGACGTTTCTCTTTCTTATAAATAGAAGAGGAAACACCAGATTTGTATCATTGAGATCATAATTCTTTCACGTCGGAGCTCACAGACCGATAGAATAAATCGAGCACTCTTCTTTACCTAGAAAACAAAATCGATCATGGAGGGAATGGTGAGCTCGAAGCTTGACCCAAAACAACTGTTCCAAGTCAAAAAGGAAAAGGGACCCAAGTCCAAAGTCAGAGATTCTAAGTCCTCCAGGGTGGCAGGGAAAATCTCTAAGGGTGATCGAGGCAAGAGTAAGGTCGATTCCCCTTCGAATTCCGAGCCCAAACAATCCGAGGCTTCAAAGGGTGACCTTGCTAAAACAGAGGCCCATCCTTCGCCTAACTCCGCGCCTATTCGCTCCGATAAAGGGCCGGTTATACAAATTGCGGACTCCCCATCCCGGTCGAAGGAAAGCTCCGAGGGGAGCAAGAAGGTTGTTAGCCCTAAACAAGTCACATCTGGTGGCTCCGAGCCTACTCCTAACAAAAGGCCGCGCGTTGACGATCTGATTCCGACCCCAGCCTTAATCCAAATGACGGGGGAAAAAAGGACACTGGCTGGAAGTATTTTGGCTCTGGAGGCTAATAAGGGCATTGCAAACGAGCCTCCAAATAAAAAGGTCAAAATAAATGACCCTTCTGTCGATCAGAAGAAACCTCCTCCGTCGGGTGAGAATCCCAAGGTCGAGAGTTCGATCTCCTGCGTTGATCGCACACTTGCCGCCTACTTTGAAGATGTGAAAAATAAGGCCATAGTTGCAAGAGCTGCCCCAAGCAGCTGGGAGATTCTCCTCAGCAGTATTCAGTTGGCCGAGCAAGAACGGTTGAAAGGGAAAAGTGCTCGGGAAATTGTGCAATCGAGCGCAGATCTGCTCACCCAAGTGAGTCTCCAAATTTAATATTCCAAGCCTTTTTTTTTTTTATTTTTTTTTTATGCTCCAACATTTTATTCCTTGAAGGTTGGACAACAGCTATTCAACCTGGGGCTGCAGGTCGAACAAGAAGCCTAGCAGCGTGCTGTGGCCATCCTCGAGTTGGAGGAGAAGAAGGTTGCATTGGCAAAGTCTCTCGAAGAAACCATGGCCATAGAGCTGAAAATGGCTTCTGAGACGGAAAAAGCTGTGCAGCAGAAGGAGAGCCAGGTTCACGAGGAGTTGAGCAAGGAATTAGATAGGCTGAAGTCCCTTGTCGAACAGGAGAAGAAAAATGCCGAGTTGCGGGAGCAAGAGGCTTACAAGAAAGGTTATGACGCGGGGTACGAGGCCCGCAATGTCGAACTCCGCAGACTCTTATTCAAGGAATAAAGTGTAGAGATTTCGTGTGTAACTTTAATGCTTTCTGTACGATCGAATGTTGTACTCTTTATCTTTCTCCTTATTGTACTGTTATTCTTATTGGAATAATAAATCTTTCCTTTTAACCGGCGTCGTTGTGTGCTCGGGAAGTCTTATTGTAGAAACAATTTATACTCGAGCTAAGAGTGATCGAAATTCCGACCTTAAAGTGAAGACGGAAAGTTTCTGCACCGCGCATATGACCAAGTCATAGTATTCCCATATTTTTAGCAAAAATCCAAGGAAACTCTGACCAAACAGTACCTACTTATCGGGAAACGAAACCGTCACCCGTGATAAATGCCTTGATCTGGGCCGTTGGCCTAGTTGTATACGGACCGTTGATCAGATTTTTGTTTTAGTATATAAAGGGCTTTTTATTCATCTAAAAATCTTTACCTTGCACAGCCAAAATGTTTTATCCGAGGACGATGCTGGGATCCTTCCTTCTTCCTGTTCAAGCCTTTGAGATTTGGCTTCGAACGTACTTCCGGTCTTACAGAGAAGATTGATACGTCTTTGGTATGGGCGGAATCGGAAAAGAGTTGTAAAGACTGAATTACAAGAAAATTGAAATGATTGCAACTATCTTCCATAGTATTTTCTAGGTTAACCGCATTCCAGGTTCTTGGATAAACTTCACCTTCGAGGTGAGCAATTTTATAGGACCCCTTTTTTCCGACCTCTTGCACAACATAAGGGCCATCCCAGTTGGGTTGAAGCTTTCCAACGTGTTTAGATACCTCTACCTTTTTTAGGACCAAATCTCCCACTTTGAATGTTCTTATCCTGACTTTCTTGTCATAAGCTTTTTCCATGGTAGATTTGGTGGCTTGGATCTTTACGCACGCTCGGTCGCGTTTACTATCAGTATGATCGACGTCCATTTCTCTCAATAACTGGTTTTGATCGCGATCATAAGATTCAACCCTCGGCGATGGCACTAAAGTCTCGACTGGAATTACAGCCTCCGAACCGTATACCAGTGAGAAAGGAGTCTCTCCAGTGGCTGACTTGACTGAGGTCCTGTTCGCCCAAATTACTCCAGGAAGCTCGTCCATCCACTTTCCTTTTGCCTCGGCCAAGCGTTTTTCAAGAGAACGTACAATCTCCCTGTTGGTTACCTCGGTCTGTCCGTTTGCTTGGGGATGCCCGACCGAGGTGAAATTCTGCTGGATTCCGAACTTTTCGCACCATTCCAAAATCTGGCTTCCCGCAAATTGAGTTCCGTTGTCAGAGATTAAGACCCTCGGTATCCCGAACCTGCAAACAATATACTTCCAGAGAAAGTTTATCACCTGAAACTGAGTAATTTTTGTTAGTGCAATGCATTCGATCCATTTACTGAAGTATTCCATAGCCACCAGGACATAGTTTTTTCTCGATCTAGCTGTTGGGAAAGGTCCCACAATATCGATCCCCCATTTGTCAAATGGCCAGCAGATCGGAATAGAATGCAACTGTTCAGCGGGCTGATGAATCAAGTTTGAATAAATCTGGCAATGATGACATTTCTTAACATAGTCGATGGAATCTGTAATCATAGTAGGCCAATAATATCCAGTCCTCGAGCACTTCAAAGCTAATGCCCTTGCACCGCAATGACTTCCAGCTTCACCTTCGTGCACCTCTTTTAAAATAAGCTCGAATTGACTCTCCGAAATGCATTTTAACAAGATTCCCGAGCTTGACCATTTATAAAGCTGATCCTCGATCAAGACATACATCGGAGCTCGATATTTAATTCGTCGAGCTTCGTTCGCTTCTTTCGGTAAAATACCGCTTGTCAGGTAAGCCTTCAAAGGTTCCATCCAGGAAAGGCCTTGCGTGTCTATCTCCATGATCTCCGAGCTTGGAGTCACATTCAAATCTACAGCTGGAGTGTTGGACATCAACCAAGTTATTACTCTCTCTTTACGTCCATCCATCGACCCCGTAAATTTTGAAAGCAAATCCGCCCAAGAGTTTTCTTCTCGAGGTATAGCTTGTATGTCGAACTTACTTAATTTTGCCACCAGATCCTTCACCCTTTACAGATACTTAATCATGTTGAACTCCTTTGCTTCATATACCCCTCTCACTTGCCTATGTATCATCTCGGAGTCGGTTAGCACTGTAAGAGTTTTTATATTTGCTTTGATCACCATTTCTAATCCCGCGATCAGGGCCTCGTACTCGGCTTCATTGTTTGTCACCGGGAAATCTAGAGTAATTGCATAATTCAGGTCCTCTCCTTCGGGCCCTGAAAGTGAATTCCGGCCCCGCCTCCTTTTCTGGTCGATGATCCATCGACATGCATTACCCAAACTTTCTCCTGACCATCTACCACTAAATTTACTTCGGGAATGTGTTGTTTTTCTGAAATGGATCCTGTTGACTCCGCAATGAAATCGGCCAGTACCTGGGCTTTGATCGCTGTTCTGGGTCGGTACTCGATTTCAAACTGTCCAAGTTCCACTGCCCATTTAATCAATCTCCCGGACGTCTCTGGTTTTGACAGGACTTGTCTTATAGGCTGGTTCGTCAAAACAATAATTTTGTAAGTTTGAAAATAAGGCCTCAGTCTCCGTGCGGCGATAACTAGAGCAAGTGCGAACTTCTCGATCTCCAAGTAATTCTTCTCCGCCCCTTGAAGCAACTTACTCAGATAATATACCGGTTTGTGCTCGGAATCTTGAACTCTTACCAAAATTGAACTTATTGCCTCAGTTGATACTGTTATGTATAAATGCAAAGGTTCCCCCTCGACCGGTTTTGCCAACATTGGTGGGGAGACCAAGTATTTTTTAAGCTCTTCCAAAGCTTTATCGCATTCCTCGTCCCATTCGAAGCTTTTCGATTTTCTCAATAATTTGAAGAAAGGCAAACTCTTGTCTGCTAAGCGGGATATAAATCTGTTCAACGATATTACTTTTCCGATCAGACTCTGCACTTCAGACAATTTCGTCGGTGGTTTTAGCTCGGCTATTGCTCTGATTTTCTCGGGGTTAGCCTCGATGCCACGCTCGTGAACTAAATAGCCGAGGAATTTTCCCGATCTCACCCCAAAAGTGCACTTAGCAGGATTTAGTTTCATCATGTACTTCCTTAAGATCGCGAAACATTTGTCAAGGTGCTTTATATGATCCTCCTCGGTCATGTTTTTCACGAGCATATCATCAACATAAACTTCCATAATCTCACCGATGAGATCCTTGAACATCATATTCACGAGCCTTTGATAGGTCGCTCCAGCATTCCTCAGTCCGAAAGGCATTACAATGAAACAGTACACTCCTCGTTCAGTAATAAAGGCGGTCTTGTCTTGATCCCTTTCATTCATAAATATTTGGTAGAACCCATGGAAAGCATCCATCATACTAAAGAAGATGAAACCAGCGGTCGAGTCAACCAGCATATCGATCCGCGGTAAGGGATAGGGGTCTCTTGGACACAACTTGTTCAGATCGGTGAAGTCATTACACATTCTCCACTTGTTGTCCACCTTTTCTCCCTTTGATACCAACACCACGTTACAAAGCCACTCGGTAAAAGTTATCTCCTTAATCTGCCCAGCAGCTAACAATCTGTCGACCTCTGCATTAATGATTTTATCTTTTTCCCGACCATGATTCCATTTCTTTTGCCTAACTGGCTTTGCTTTTGGATCAATATTCAATGAATGAGTAATCACCCTCGGGTCGATTCCTACAATGTCATCGGAGCTCCAAGCAAAGACATCAGCGTTGTTTCTTAGAAATTCGATCAGCATGGTTTCCATCCCTTGACTTAGCTCAGTCCCGATCCTGGTGAAATTCTCGGGGGAGCCAAGGACTAACGTAACTTGTTTATGGTTTGGGGGTTGAACGCTCATATCGATCTCTTTTCCTCTTTTGCTTTTTAGTTTTTCACAATCGGGCACAGGGAGGTCAGATACCGAGAACACCTTTTCGTCCTCTAACTTCCTTTTCGAGGGCAATATTGGCTCGAACTGCTTCTTCATGTTCAGGGATGTGTTATAGCATTCCCATGCCATGCACTAGTCATTCCTCATTTCTCCGACCCCCGCCAAAGTGGGAAACTTGACCATCTGATGGTAAGTCGACACGACTGCTTTGAAAACGTTTAAAGCTGGTCTTCCCAAAATAGCATTATAAGCAAAAGGGGTACTCACGACCAAAAACTTAACCATCTTTGTGACATCTTTAGGTTTCTTGCCCATAGTAGTACTCAGGAGGATGGTTCCGAGAGGAACAATTTCCGATCCACCGAAGCCAATGAAAGGATAGTGCCCTGCAAGCCAATAGATTTTAGCTTGTATAAGGACTATCATGTGATAAGCTTTCTCTAGTATAAATGAATTAATACGCTCGTTTGTTTATATACGTAAATCAAACAATGGCCAACTTCATATCTCGCGAATCACTTAAGCGATTGGATGAAATCCTTAGATCACAATAGACTATGGGACGATTCACTTCAGTATGAGTGCAATCATGAAACAGTCTCTAAGGCCGTGATCTTAAAAACGTTCCAAGTCATAGATTCCTGTCAAGACGGGGTATCGAAGGAATCGTTAAGACTTGTACGAGTATGCATGATTCACATGGAGTGAATTTGTAGCGTTTCATGAGCAAGGCATTTGATGCCAGTGCATATGAGTAGGTGGTTCGATAGGGGATCGAACGCATCGAACGACCCGAACAGAGAAACCCATTGTGGAAGCGCATGTCGCACATCGGCGATGGGATGTTTCTCAAGGCTTATAATAGTGTACGATTTAGTCCTTTGACTTGAGGTGCTAGGGCGAATTCGGTGCACGTGAGTACGTACTTTGATTTAGGAGCCGATCACTTAGCCTGATCATTGTGCGACTACTTTGGGTACGTAGGATCGTGTACGCGAATAGTTAGCACCAATATGGGATCTACCGACTCAACGTGGTGCGTTGAGAGAATTTCCTATACGTTCTTAGATAATATATTCCGAGAAACCCGTGGCCACGGTCAGTGACGGATTTGGAAAGGGGTTTCCAAATTTAGCAGTCACACTGGAATTATTATCCTAAATTAGAAAGTATAGTTATCGAGATAATTAGAGGTGCCGATCAATTCACACACCCTAGGTCTCGATCGGGAAATTAGTCGATAGAGGGACCGTATGTACATGGCACTTATAAGAGGTGAGGTTCACTGAGATCAATTCACCTGAAGTTGGGCCTCATGGGCTTGTGGCTAGACATCGACCATGAGGTGTGGGTACTCATGAATTAATTGTAAGATTAATTCTTGAGTGGTTAATTGAAGGTGTTCAATTAATCGGAGCAATTTATAAGCTCGCAAATTAAATCACGAAAGTTGTGGGCCCGCGGCCAATTGATGGTGAACCTAGAGGGTCACACACAATACAATTGGACTGCAACAAATCATATAAGGAAAGTTTGATTTAAAGAGTTAAATCAAAACTGAAGAATTAAAGTGTTAATTCTTGAAGAAGAAATTAATTAATTAAAGAGTTAACTAATGAGAGAGGAATTAATTTAATTAATTAATTGGATTAATTAATTAAATGGGCTGAATTAATTAAAGGAGTTTAATTAATTAAAAGGTGGTCTAGGTCCATTAGGAAACAAATAAAGGCCATAAGTAAATGGGCTTTAAGTTTCCTAGTTGGATTAGGTCAAAACTAGGTCAAGAGTAATCTATAAATAAGGAGTATGAGACTCCAAAAACCCTAGCCTCCATAAAGCCACGAAATTCCACCTAGGAATGTGTGCCGCCCCCTTCTCCAAGCTAGAGAGGCCGCCCCTCTCTCATCCAGATCTAGATCTGGATCTAGATCTGGTTTTCTTCTTCATTCTTCCTGCTTGATATCTCTTCCATCCTAGTTCTGAGCCTGAGGATTCAAGAGAGTTGCTTCAATCCAGTTGGTGTGGACACCGCTAGAGGCACAACACATGGGGTGCTTCTCTCGAACCAAATCCATCAGATCTGAAAGAAGACCGGAGAAAAACCACCACCGTTCCTGTGGTGAGGTAAATTTCGATTTACACCCTTTAAATTTAGTAATTTGTTGCTAAATTATATTCAACCTGTTCATATGTGCTAGTAAATAAATCCTAGGGACGTGGGTGTATGAAAATTTTTATATTCCGCACTGTTGTTTTGACAATCATACCCCATGAAATCCCAACAGTGGTATCAGAGCCAAATTTACTACGCTCATATGAATAGGCCTGAACACTTCAAAATATATGTGTATATTTGATTGTCGTGTTCTATGATTTGATTCTTGCTTGTTATGATGAATTATGTGTTCGGGTATTAGCATAATTCAGTTTTGGGCCTAAACTGCAATTTCCGAAAATTTGAGGGCTTATGTGCAAATTGCGATTTTTGTAAAATCTGGACAGAAAGTAAAATTTTTGATTTTCTGCAATTCTGGACCAAATTGTAATTTCTGGAATTTTTCAAAATCTGGACTGTTTTACAATTTACGAAAGGTTAGGGAATGGTTTTGCTATTTAAGTAAAATCTGGGGTCTGTTTTGCTTTAAACGAAAGTTTCTGGAAATTTTGTTAATTTTCTGCTTTCTGGTCCGATTTGCATGTTCTGGAAATTTTGGGGCTGATTTGTAATTTCCAAAAGTTGAGGGGTCAGAATGTAATTTTCAAAAATTCAGGGGCCGAACTGCGATTTTTCAAAAGTTGAAAAACAGAAACTGAAATGTGCACTAAAGGAGTTTAGTATATCCGAAAAGTTAATTTTATCATAATTAGTCGAGACTAGAGTGAGAATCAAGGGGTTATTTTAAAAATGGTTTTAAAATAAAAATGTGGATTGTTTTAAAAGGGGTTTTAAAACTAGAATCTAAAGGTATTTTAAAAGGGAGTTTTAAAATAAGATAAGGAATAAGGAAATATGTTTTGCTTGTTTCTTGCTCTACGTGAACTGTTTACGTGGTTTTCGATCGCGGCGAGCCTTGACCCTTAGGGTAGATGTGATTGGTTAATTTTAATTTTGTTGGTTTTATTGGGCCTGCGAGCCTTAAATTTTTGGGCCACTTTGAGCCCTTGTAATAGATAGGGTTTTACTGTTTTAAATAGTTTAGGATGGAGGCCCGTTACAAGCAAGGTGGGAGCCCAAGAAAAGTGAAGGCCATGTATGCATGGTTATTTATGTAATAGCCTAGGTCCTTTAGAACCCAATTAGATTGACCAATTGGGCTAACATCTTTGGCTCGATGATGGCCCGCATAGGAGGCTCCCGATCGAAAACATATTGTGGTAGCATATATGCTAAGTGTGTATGTTTTTATTTACGTATTTATAATTTTAGCATGTATGGTGATGCGCGCTAGTAATTTTAGATCGTAAATAAAAGATAATGCATAACTGGAACGGTGAGATCTCGAGTAGAGTTACCTCAAACTCTTAAACCCGAAAACCCCCTCTTGAAAATTATATTAAGTCATATTGGGTACATTAAAATGTAAGTTTTAAGATCCAAGCCTTCCATCAATAGGAACTAGCGTGAGTTGTCCACTTATTGATTAAGGTGAATCAGAGTCTGGCACCCGAGTCGAAGAAAGAGACAATACGCGAAACTCCTTGATTCTCGTTTTTAACTAAACTTGACAAGGGTGGGGACTGGTCGGGACATGAACATCGACCATAACCAAGTTATGGGGATTTCATGACCGGGCCCGTTGCTCATCAAGATTGATGGGTTAGACTTAACGAGTAGTACCACTCATGATGTAGCAGTGCTAGATGAGTGCGAAAACCGAGGCAAAATAGCTTGAAGGTTGTGTAGGGACACAATTGGCAATAAGTATGCCTACCTTGGGAATTAATTGTATGGCCGCGAGTCGTGGGTGCAATTAATGTCTGCTGGGACGTCAAGACCTACTAGGAAATAGGATTTCCCGAACAATTGAAGGGGTAATTGTTTCGATAAAATAGTTGGAGAACTTTTACGATAGAAAGTCCAACCTTCGTAGATTTTAAGTATTATTCATTAACTAGTCCTCTAGATTTTGTCTTCTCTTTAGATTAGATATTGAGATATCTATATGAATTGTCCATTTTTACTATTTATCCTCGACTTAGAAAATAACTGGATTAAAATATCGATTGGCTTAGAAACTTGGGGATTGTCCTCAATTCCGAAAGTCGGAATCGTGTTCTTAATAATCAACCTATGCCTGATGCATTTTGAGATGAGTCTCGAAAGAGGAACGAATCACCTATAGAGTATGGGAATCTCAATGATCGTTGCCTCATTTAAGCATCAAGATTGAACGAGCTAAAGAAGCGACATAGGAGTATGTTTGAAACTTCTAAAAACAAACCTCCACCTCAAAAGGCTTGTTTTGAGGAGCAATTTCGAATCATCTGATTCGAGATTTCTAAGGTGTTGTTTAAAACTCGAGAATAAGTGAATGAACTAATGTTAAGGATCACTGTCCTTGTTTTATCAATCTGGTTGATAACTGGATCGATTATGTTGGTCCCAAGTGGTCAGATGAGGTTTAGAGGGGGGGGGGGGTGAATAAACCTCTTAAAAAATTTACCTTTTAAAATTCTCTAACTTTTCTGTCAGCAGACTAAGCTGATCGAGAATCGTAAGCAGACTAAGCTGATCTCGCACAAAGCTTTGAACAGCAGAGTTGACCACTTTTCTGATTTTACTTAGCTGATTTTATCAAAATCAGAGTTTTAAAAATAACTAACTTGCAGCGGATT
The DNA here is from genome assembly GCA_034814905.1 of Penstemon davidsonii. NCBI lineage: Eukaryota > Viridiplantae > Streptophyta > Magnoliopsida > Lamiales > Plantaginaceae > Penstemon > Penstemon davidsonii. The sequence continues at coordinate 25,751 of JAYDYQ010000263.1, forward strand.
TGTCAAGTGTTTTTCACAAGTAGTTTTCCTTAACTTTGAAATAGTTTTATCCCCAGTTTTAAACAAACTCCTTTTTAAAACTTTTCAGTAGTTAACCTTTAAGTGTTTTAAATATGCTTCTTTGAAATATGCAGAAATTAATGCAAGTTAAAAACACAAAGGATTTTTATAGTGGTTATATGGATGTAAATCCTTTAGTCCACTCTTCCAAGTCACTTAGATCTTGGGTTATACTAAATCACACAGATTACAGTATACACTTCTTACGCCAAACAACAAATGAAGTGGCCGTAAGTTCACAATAGGAAATCACAAAGAAACTCCTATTCTCTGAAGTAATATCGCTCACAAAGGTTGATATCTACTTCTCACAACACAATCTTTAACAAAATCACTCAGATTTTTAAGTATATTCTGGTTTCTCTCTTTTCTGCTTCGTCAACAGATGACTAGGCTGATGAGTGCTTTGTTCTTGAGTTTGAGACTTAGAAGAATTCTGCTTCAAAATTTTGCTCTCAATGCGTGTTGTCTCTGTGTTGTTCTTCTCTTCAACTCACGAACTAAGCTATTTATACTTGGAGATTTGAAAATCTGCCCGTTGAGAGATCGGCAGCTGTCAAATCCTCGAGTACTGGTCCTTTTTGCAGAAACGGCTGTTGCGACTGAACACTGTACACTCTGCTGTACTTTCTGTCGCTTCGCATTAAATGCGCATTAAATGCACCAAGCTGATACGAGGTTTCTCTTCAATCATTTGTCATAAATACCCCTCCTCTTCAGCATTTATTACACCAAGTGCATTTATTACCGTTGCAATAACTTCTGATCCACTTCCACTCTGCTGATCGAAGTCACTCGTCTGATGTATACTCGGCTGATCCCAAACTTGAACTAATCTGATTTGAGTCGGCTGATAGTCCACCAGTCTGATTTCTTCTCCAGCAATAGATCAGTAGTCTTCTGGACCATATTTGACTTGTCTGAAATACTTCTTCCTTGGTCAAATATTTTCTAAGGTTTGTACTAAGCTTCCACTTAGCTGATGACTTTGGAAATCATCAAAACCTCCCTTCACTTCAAAGTCTTCATCTTCATCCAACAGATTAAACATAGGCCTGCAAGTGATCTTAACATTGACTTCCTCCTAAATTTTCCTCCCCGCTCATTCGAACTATTCGTGAAAAAACTCTGAACTTATTTGATAAGTTGATCAGGTTTCTCGAAATAACCAAAGTGTTGGTAAAAGGCAAATAGGAACCTTTTAAAAGGTATACCTGTCATGATTGCTTACACTTCAAGGACTGCAAAGTCAAAGAAGAGTAAAAGGAAGAAGAAAGTGTTCTCTTCCAAAGCAAACATGAAGGTAGTGGAAAGAACGCAAGTAGTCTAAAAATCAAATTTCCCACTGCACCTAAGAAAGGCATTGACAAGTTTAATTGATTAGAAGGTCTAATTAATTAAACAACGTTTCAATTAAAGAGTTAATTGAGAGCAACGTTTCAATTAAAGAGTTAATTGAAAAAGGGAAATGAATCAATTAAAGAGTTAATTGAAAGTAACGTTTCAATTAAAGAGTTAATTGAAAACAAACAAAATTGATTGAATTAATGTGTTAAGTTCAATCAATACCAAGATAATACTCCACACATATGGCACGCAAGATTAGGTCGTGTTTCCATAGGAAGGATTCAATAGTTGGTGTCATCGATGCTTCTTGAAAAATAGGCCTTAGATGAACTATCAACTTGCGAATCCTGTCTGAAGGAAAAGATGACAAAGTTACCGTTTGTTGGGCATCCGATGCGTACCAAACAAATTTTTGGATTGGATCCATACGAATGAATGTGGACCACTAAAGTGTTAGTGTGAGAGGAGATTACTCATACCTCGTGAGGTTTACTGATGACTTTAGTCATTAGTGATATGTGTATCTTATGATGTACAAATCCGAAACTCTTGAAAAGTTCAAGGAATTTCGAAACGAAGTAGAGAATCAAACAAGGCATAGTATTAAGGCCATTGGATCTGATCGAAATGGCAAATACTTAAGCTAGAAGTTCCTCAATTATCTTACTGAGAAAGATATTCTCGTACAACGAACTCCTTCTAAGACGCCTCAACCTATTGGAGGGTCTGAAAGTTCAACATCCTTATGCATACTAAGGATTGACCCTAATGATTGCATCGAAGATACTGAACAAAGTAACTTCAAAGTTTGTGCCTGGAAAACCCTACCAAGAATGGTGTGGTAAAGCACCTCTATACTCTCTCTATTGAGTATAAGGATCTCCTGCCTATGTTAGGAACAAGAAAAGGAGATAAATTGGATAGTATATCCAGTTTGTACAAATTTGTGGGGTATCCAAAGAAATCCGTTTGGATGCCTGTTCTACATTCCTAAAAAACAAAGGGTGTTTGTTTCAAGGAATATCCGTTTCTTAGAGGATGGCTTCCTCATGAATGAGAAATGTTACTCTTGTAGAACTTGATGAGGTCCAAGAAGTGGAACCTATCTCCACAAACAGTGGGAGTTAAACCAGAAACTGCTGAACCATCAACGTACACCAGTACTTCGTAGATATGATCAAGTTCGTGAGAAACTTGAAAGATGTGGTTAGACCATATACGAAGAATCTACATTGGATGTAGACGCTCATGTATGGCAAGAGGCCATACAATCCGAAATGGATTCCATCCATTCCAACAAGGTACGGACCTTGGTCGATCCACCCGAGGGAAGTGTCCCTGTAGGTTGCAAATGGATCTTCAAGCGCAAGCTAGGAATGAATGAAGAGGTATTGACCTATAAGACTTGCCTAATGTCAAAAGGTTATACACAAAGGCCTGGAATGGACTTTGATGAAATCTTTTCTCCATTAGCAATGTCTGAATCCATTTGGACTCACATTCATTTTGATGAGAAAGTCAAGGCGTTTGACTTCGTCGAAAATAAATGTGAACATTGAGTGTACAAGAAGTTTAGTGGGAGATCTTTAAAGTTCATTATTTTTACATGTCGACAACATTATGATTATCTGGGATGATATTGGAATGTTAGCACAGACGGAAGCATGATTGTCCATGCAATTCTCCATGAAAGATTTGAGAGAGACATCTTGCGTATTAAGATACGTATCTATGGAGATAGATCAAACAAGATGTTGGAACTCTCTCAATCTAAGTACATAGAAACAATACTGAAAATTTTCAGTATGGAAGAATCCAAGTGAGGATTGCTTCTAGTGAGACACTGTATCTCTCCTTCCAAATCGATGTGCCCTACATCGATTGAGGAAAAGGAGAATGTCTCAAATACCTTATGTTTCGACAAAAGGTAGCATATGGTATGCTATACTATGTACTAGACCAGACGTAAAGCCTGCTCTAAATGCCACGAGCAATTACTAGTCAAACTCCAGTGAAGAGTACTGGACCACCGTAAAAGATATCCTTAAGCTCTTGAGAAAGACTAAGGATTTGATCTTGGTCTACGGTGGTAATGGAGAATTGAAACTCGAACAATTTACTGATTCGAGTTTCCAGACTGATGTGGATGAATATATATATCCAATTTTGGATAAATATTTTGCCTTAATGGGGTAGCGGTAAGTTGGAAAGGTTCCAAGGAAAACACCGTTGCCATCTTAACCACTGAAGCAAGATATATCGCAGCAAGGAATGCAGCGTAAGAAAGTGTTTGGATGAAAACCTTCATCCAAAAGTTGGATGTAGTGCCTAGCATTGCGAAGCTCGTGGTTATCTTCTGTGATAACAATGGAGCTATTGCTAAAGCAAAGGACTCGAGATCTCACCAGAAATCTAAACACAATGAGAGAAAAGTACCATCTGATTAGAGTAATCATTGGTAGAGTTGACGCACATAATGGATCGCGTCAACTCGGAAGACAATCTAGCGGATCCACTAGATGAGCCATTGTCACGAAAAGAGTTCGAAGAGCATCTTTGGAAGATGGGTCTTAGAAGCGTTTGTGATTGGCTTTAGGGCAAGTGGGAGATTGAAAGGATAGTGCCCTGCAAGCCAATAGATTTTAGCTTGTATAAGGACTATCATGTGATAAGCTTTCTCTAGTATAAATGAATTAATACGCTCGTTTGTTTATATACGTAAATCAAACAATGGCCAACTTCATCTCTCGCGAATCACTTAAGCGATTGGATGAAATCCTTAGATCACAATAGACTATGGGACGATTCACTTCAGTATGAGTGCAATCATGAAACAGTCTCTAAGGTCGTGATCTTAAAAACGTTCCAAGTCATAGATTCCTGTCGAGACGGGGTATCGAAGGAATCGTTAAGACTTGTACGAGTATGCATGATTCACATGGAGTGAATTTGTAGCGTTTCATGAGCAAGGCATTTGATGCCAGTGCATATGAGTAGGTGGTTCGATAGGGGATCGAACGCATCGAACGACCCGAACAGAGAAACCCATTGTGGAAGCACATGTCGCACATCGGCGATGGGATGTTTCTCAAGGCTTATAATAGTGTACGATTTAGTCCTTTGACTTGAGGTGCTAGGGCGAATTCGGTGCACGTGAGTACGTACTTTGATTTAGGAGCCGATCACTTAGCCTGATCATTGTGCGACTACTTTGGGTACGTAGGATCGTGTACGCGAATGGTTAGCACCAATATGGGATCTACCGACTCAACGTAGTGCGTTGAGAGAATTTCCTATGCGTTCTTAGATAATATATTCCGAGAAACCCGTGGCCACGGTCAGTGACGGATTTGGAAAGGGGTTTCCAAATTTAGCAGTCACACTGGAATTATTATCCTGAATTAGAAAGTATAGTTATCGAGATAATTAGAGGTGCCGATCAATTCACTCACCCAAGGTCTCGATCGGGAAATTAGTCGATTGAGGGACCGTATGTACATGGCACTTATAAGAGGTGAGGTTCACTGAGATTAATTCACCTGAAGTTGGGCCTCATGGGCTTGTGGCTAGACATCGGCCATGAGGTGTGGGTACTCATGAATTAATTGTAAGATTAATTCTTGAGTGGTTAATTGAAGGTGTTCAATTAATCGGAGCAATTCATAAGCTCGCAAATTAAATCATGAAAGTCGTGGGCCCGCGGCCAATTGATGGTGAACCTAGAGGGTCACACACAACACAATTGGACTGCAACAAATCATATAAGGAAAGTTTGATTTAAAGAGTTAAATCAAAACTGAAGAATTAAAGTGTTAATTCTTGAAGAAGAAATTAATTAATTAAAGAGTTAATTAATGAGAGAGGAATTAATTTAATTAATTAATTGGATTAATTAATTAAAAGGGCTGAATTAATTAAAGGAGTTTAATTAATTAAAAGGTGGTCTAGGTCCATTAGGAAACAAATAAAGGCCATAAGTAAATGGGCTTTAAGTTTCCTAGTTGGATTAGGTCAAAACTAGGTCAAGAGTAATCTATAAATAAGGAATATGAGACTCCAAAAACCCTAGCCTCCATAAAGCCACGAAATTCCACCTAGGAATGTGTGCCGCCCCCTTCTCCAAGCTAGAGAGGCCGTCCGTCTCTCATCCAGATCTAGATCTGGATCTAGATCTGGTTTTCTTCTTCATTCTTCCTGCTTGATATCTCTTCCATCCTAGTTCTGAGCCTGAGTATTCAAGAGAGTTGCTTCAATCCAGTTGGTGTGGACACCGCTAAAGGCACAACACATGGGGTGCTTCTCTCGAACCAAATCCATCAGATCTGAAAGAAGACCGGAGAAAAACCACCACTGTTCCTGTGGTGAGGTAAATTTCGATTTCCACCCTTTAAATTTAGTAATTTGTTGCTAAATTATATTCAACCTGTTCATATGTGCTAGTAAATAAATCCTAGGGACGTGGGTGTATGAAAATTTTTATATTCCGCACTGTTGTTTTGACAATCATACCCCATGAAATCCCAACAGCCAATGAGCGGGGTGGATACCCGATCCAGACGTGGATGCTGTAGATTCATTCTATCGAGAGCTTTTGAAGAGATTATGTTCGCTGAACTACCATTATCGATCAACACCCTCTTAACTTCGAAGTTGGCAATTCTCGAGGTTAAGACCATCGAAAAATCAGGGTCGTCTTCATTAGTATCCCAAGTTATTTCACTTGGTCTGTCAGCCTCGGTAAAACTAATGACTTGATTTGTCGAGGATGCTGACCTTAAGGTCATGACCTCACTCCTGGTCGAGACACCCGTCTTTATTGACCTGGCTGTCCTTTTCCTTGCATTCCTGCTATCTCCCCCAGCAGGTCCACCAGCTATTACATTTATCACCCCGTTCGTCTGCTCTTCAGCTTGATGTTGATCAACACGGTGCTGTTCGGAAAACCGGTGTGGACTTCTAGATCGGAAACGGTTGTTATGATTCTCCTTTCTAACATACTCCTTTAATTCTCCCTGAGCAATCAACTTCTCAATTTCCTGTTTCAACTGAAAACAATCCTCAGTACTGTGCCCTCGGGTCCTGTGGTATCTGCAATATTTATCGTTATTTGTAGCCCCTGGTCTGGACTGAGTGATACGCCTGCCTTCAGGGACCAAATTCCTTTCCTCGAGCAGAGTTAAAATCTCGTCCCTTGAGGCATTTAGCCTTGTAAAACTACTTTTTTCAGGTTCTCTTCTCTGGGTCCTTTCTGGAGATGCAGGTCGAGTGTAGACATTAGATCTGTGGGTCGGAGCCTGAGGTTTATAGACCTTAAGTCTCTGCCAAACCGAGCCTCTCTGCTGCGCGTTCGACCCTCCATAGTCGCTTGGCTTTGGGATAGGGGCCCGATCAGGTTTCTTTCCGACCGGGGGCCTAGGATTCTGAGCATTCTTTAACTTATTCATTTCCTCCTGAATCATGTATTTCTCGGCTATTTCCATGATTCGCTCGAAAGACTTCGGTTGCTTTCGGCAGAGAGCATTCCCGAACTGGCTGTTACGCGTTAACTCGAACATCAAAGATGACAGAAACTCAATCTGTGGGGTATCAACTTTCAGAAGTTCAATACTAAACCTTGCCAGCTATTGCCTTAGGGTTTCTCCTTCCAGTTGCTTCACCGTTCCCAAATGATTGGCAGGTAATCTTTGTTTCCTTTGACTGGCAAATTGGTGTTTTAATTTATCGCACAACTCGTCAAAAGAGAAAATAGAGTTCGGAGGTAGTTTTCCGAACCAATCCAAAGCAATTCCGTCGAACGTGGTGACCATGATTTTGCAACAAAAATCTTCTGAATGCCCATATAAGTTCAACACATTTATGAAACTGTTTATATGCTCCCCCGGGTCGGAGGTTCCATTATATCTTGGCAACCTAGTTGGGACAGTCTCTGTACCTCGAGCCTCTCTGATTTCTTGGCAAAAGGGTGAACATCGCATGATATTCGTACTCAATTCCTTGTCTCGCCCATCTTGGAGGAACACGGCCCCATCCTCTTTGGCCTCGGTTCTTCGAGCCCTGATATTTGCATGTCGGGTTTCTTTTACCAGCATTTCCTTCTTTAACTCCTTCACAACCCTTTCCTGCACAATCTTTTCCAAGTCAGCCTCGGTCACCTTTCTGTAGACCGATTTCTTTACCCTATCCGCGGCTTCGGGTTGGCTCTCCCCGACCACTGAATCTTCCAAGTCCCGTACGGCTCTAGAAGGTTGCCCTGAGCGGACTACGGTCCTAGTTCGAGGTGCTCTGGGTCGAACATCGGACGGTTCACCCAATGCAGATCTACGGATACTTCCTTCCCTCTGCCTGTTAGAAACGGGACCCCGAGCAGTAGGTTGATCGACCGGGGGCTGTTGGCCAGGCAAAGTTTCAGGATCAGCTCTCTCTGTGTTCAGGAATTCTCTACACATAGTTCCAATAATGGAACGCAGATCAGCCACTGTCGTATGAAAAGGTAAATCGTTCGGTGGGTCGAGCGGTGGCACCTCAGACTGGTGGGCCGCTCGGGATTGGTTACTTGGTTCGTTGTTTACCGACTGTTGAGCTCCGACAGCTTGTGAAGGCTCGCCGCGTTGGTACGTAAATCGCCTAGTAGTAGGCATTTTTCGATCTAATACTCGGGTAGGCCCCTCGGTGGGCGCCAATTGATTATGCTATTTTTCGTTTGTGCCAAGTAAGGAAGGTCGAGCAAAACAATAAATGTATCGAGCTTGTAAAGGTGTATATTAATATCGAGATCCAGTTACAAGTTACAAAGTAGGTCTATCCGAGCATTACAGGATGCCGTACTACTAGGAAGGTAAATACAAAGAAATACAAGCTATAGCCTATTCCGAGCTGAGAGTCCGATCTTGGTGTGCTTCTTGGGAATAGTGTCGTCCCCTGATGTCATAAATGCGCCGCGTATATATAGGAACAGTAATGAGCCAGCTGGACCGTCCGTAGGGGAATACCTCTCGGCCAGCTGTACAAAGCTGTGGGTCAGCCCCACAGTAATTCCGAGGATAGGAGTAGATCGGAAAATTGGATCTTGCGCTATCGTTCTGATTCGATCGGGGAACCATGTTCTTCTGGTCGGAGAAAAGCCTTTCCTGCTCGGGATCTAGGTCGATCTCGAGCAGAGGTATTTCCTAAGATAAAGCATGCGAAATATCCCTCATCACCCTCATCTTCCTCATGGTAAATAAACTATACCCTAATCCCGAGGATGTGAAAGGGCCAGGTTGATCTAAGGGAGGAACCATTTGCAGCGGCTCAGCGTCTTCAGGCTCTTCATCTGCTTCAGATCGGGCAGCTTGAGAAGGGTTGCCCAGCGGAGGAACTGTAGATCGACTAGTATGCGCCTAATGAGGTTTAACTTGTCTCCTCAGTTGGCCCGGTGTCTTCTTCGAGGTAGAGGTAACAATTCTACCGACTATGGAAGCTCGATAACTCTCTACCATCTCACCTGAAGAAAGAAAAAATGACATTGGGAAATGAAGTTTTGGAAATAACATGTTTAAAAATAAAATAAATGTCTTACTTAAGGATCGGGGATCGGCAGGGTCCGCGAGAGCAAAGGTAGCTTTGCTAAGCTCCGCTTTCCGAAGAACGGGCTCCAAGATAAGAAAAGCCGACTGATAGAGGTCGGAATGCATCGAGGCAACGATATAGTCACATATACCCTGCTTAACCTGGCCCATGAGTTCACGTTTTCCGTATACCCAGTCACGCCAACCTTTCCACCGGTGCGGGATCATTTCCGAGCTCCCCTCAGAAACCGGCTCGTCTGGTCCTTTAACAAAGAAGAATCGTTTCTTCCAATCCAGGGAGTTGCTAGAGATGATCGTGGATAAAACCGAGTGGTTTGGGCGTTGGGAAAAATACACGAACCCCTAGTTGGAAGCCGGGGAGTTGCTGATTCTGAAGAACTGCCAAAAATTCTGGAAATTGGCAAGTTTGCCTTTAGTTTTCATCAAAACACCTCAATCAGTGGGACGAAAGGAATCCTCAGTCCATAAGAGAATTGTTTAGTGTAGAAGGCTTGGCATCCTTCTGGGGGCTCATTGACCCGTTGAGAGGAGGTCGGGATAACCAACGAATAACCTTCTGGGAGAAATTTCCCTATTTCTGCCTCAAGTTCTGCCTTGCTCTCGACCGGATCGTAAGGACATACAATCTCGTCGACCCGTTTTTCAGTTTTCTGAAGTCGCCCTGTGGTGTTGGACTTATTCGAGATAGCGCCCAGATCGAGGATTCTCACAAAGACGTTATTTTCGATCGGGTATTTCATTATCTCGTGCTGTCCCAGCACTTCGGCCGAACCTTCTTCGCTACCAGAGTCCGCATTCTGTTCTCCCTCTCCCTCGGGCTCGATATTGGGCTCCACGTTCTGTTCTCCGTCCCCCTCGGGCTCAGTATTTTTTATCGGACTCCAAGAACTTTATAGCCTTGTTGACGGCTATGTTTACTTCGTCCGTAGAATCTCCTGTGGGTTCGTAAGTATTTATGAAATGGCTTGTAGACCCCAGATCGGATTCCGATCTCTGAAGAGTCGTCATCTGATTCTCTATGTTTTCTGCGTTGGACATTCTGAAGAGGATTATTGTGCTGGTCGGTGAATAAGGAAATTTTTTATCGATGTGAGTACTCCGATCTATAGTAATTTATGAAGCAGTGCTCGTCTTATCTGGTCAACGCATATATATAAGGGTTAAAAGGGTAAATTGCAAATTAAACCCCGAGTAACCGCGACGGTTAAGCTTCCACTCAGTAAATTCAAAGGTTATTTTTCCATTAATGGCATTTCCGGTCCTCAAAGTTTTGAAAGGTGATCTTTTAGCTCGCTAAGTGTGATTTAGCCTAATTTCGTCTTAGGTTTAATCTCAGTAAAATATTAAAAGAACAAATTTGTATTTAGGGTTTGGTTAAAGTACTCAGGATGGCGCAATTCAAGAATAGTATGTAATATTGCTGTAACCACGTAAATAAGTATATCAGAGGAGAAAAATTATTGTATTATTGATAGATTGAATTCTGGATCCCTAATACATTGTAAGATTCACTATTTATAATATTCATCCTGTCCTTACAGAGCTAGGAGTCCTATTAAGTCTAGGAATCCTGCATGGCCTGGGAGTACCGCATGGCCCAATAAGTCTTCTGGATCGGACATTAGGTCGATCAGATACATTTTGGCAGGTCGATCCGAGCTCGGTGTCTACACGGGTCGGATCGATCCCAATTCTCCTCGGAAAATTCTATTCGGTTATATGTGCAAAATAGCCCTCATCAAAGTGGCAGATTAATATCATCATCTTCCGAGGATATGCACTCTTTTTCCCTCGCTCGGTTTTTGTCTCTCTGGGCGAGTAAGATTTTTAACGAGGTATATCCAACGTAAGATCATTCGACACCTGATCTCTATTATTTATTTTTCCGCGCTTCATATATCGTAATGCCTTGATGAGTCATCGAAGTGAAATTCTCAGATAGAGAATTCTGTCCTCATACGTGAAGCATCTCACCTTTCCAGGACTCCTCCAGAGAAAATGTGCGCTCTTTTTCCCTAGCTCGAATTTTGTCCCACTGGGTTTTTCCGAGTAAGGTTTTTAACGAGGCATATTGAAAGTCTTACTATGACGCTGTGTTTACTTCTCGGAGCTTCAGCTTCACTTACGCTCGAGAAGTGGGGGAGTATTGATGAGGGATATTTCGCATGTTCTATTCTAGGAAATACCCCACTCGAGATCGACCTCGATTCCGACCAGGAAGGCTATTTTCCGACCTGCAGAACTCAGTTTCCGATCAAGCCAATCTAGTAGCAGAAGGCCCTTTTTCCGATCTGCTCATCTCCCCGGATTCGCTGTTAGGCCGACCCATGGGCCTGGACAGCTGGCCGAGACATATTCCCCTGCGGAGGGTATAGCTAGCTCATCACTGTTCCTATAAATACCCATCGCATTTATGACATCAACAACGGCACATTTCCCCAGGTGCACCCCAGCTCGGACGTAGGGATCGGAATAGGACTAGCTTGCTCATTGTATTTGTGTAACTAGTGTACGGCATCCTGTAACGCTTGAATAGACCTACTTTGTAATTTGTAACCGGATCGGAATGTCAATACATATCTTTTATACACTCGATCTTAATTATTGTTTTGCTCGACTTCCCTAATTAACCTCATACGAAAAAGAGCATAATCAGAAATCACTCTGAAGACCTATACTACGAAGTTATATCACTCACAAAGATGGATATACGCTTCTCTCTTTTTACTGTTTAATGTCACTCAGACAGATAAAGGTTTGATCTTTGTTCTTCAACAAAAAGCTTCGTCAACAGATGACTTCGCTTGTGATCAGACGACTCAACTGATGGATCTTGCTCTAAGGATGTGATCTTGAATTGTGAAAGTCTCTCTTCAATCTTTAGTCTATGTTCTATTTATACTCTCGGATTTGAAATTCTGCCCGTTGAAGATAGGCGAAATTACATTTTAATCCTGAGCAACGGTCTTCTTTTCTGACGGCAACTTTTGCAGAGTGTTCTCTGTACACTCTGCTGTACGGATATCTACTTTATGTCAGTCGCATTTAATGCACTCAGCTTGTTACCGTTGATAAGCTTACTAACCGACTTCACTTCACTGATGGGATTACTCTGCTGATGACCATTCTGCTGATGATCACTCGGCTGATGGCTACTCTGCTGATTCAAGAATGAACACATCTATCTTGACTCGGCTGATGATAACCAATCTGATCTTTACTGATCTGATATCCCACTTTGATGACTCGGTCACATAGATTCCAGACCGTGAGATAGGTTTCACTTAGCTTTTCAGTTCTTAGTTGATGACACTTTAATCTTCAAAACTGTTCTGGCCTTTTTGTCATCTTCAAAACCTTCTCCGATATCAACCAACAATTTCCCCCTTTTTGATGATGACAAAACCTTCAACTAAGAACGTCTTCCAAGTCTTTAGATTTAGTCTTCATACTCTAAGATGGAACCTAATTGATCTGATACAACTTTTTTATTATTATTTTAAAAACACACCAGTTGTTGGTTACTTTCCCTTTTTGATTTTCTTCTGTTTAAAGGGTTCTTAGTTACATCTCTATCTTCCCCCTTTTTGTCATCAAGACCAATACTTAGTTGCATCTCTTTCTTCCCCATTTTCTCTTTATAAAGTTGCAGACTTATTATGCTGAAGACAAGTAGGTGAATACTTAGCTGTTAATGAGCCAACATACAGTAGTCTTCTTTGCTGTTTATTACTCCAGCTAGAATAACTATTCCCCCTGACTTCAAGAATTGATACCACTTGTGGTTTGATTCCACTTGTAGTCTGATACTACTCGTATGAGTGTATATCAGATTAGTCAGCTGATATCACTTGTAGTACATTCTTGAATATCACTTGGTTGTTGAGTTCCAATCGGCTGATGAGAAGCAGTCTTCTAATAAACTTCATTTGACTTATTGAGAACTTCATCTCTGATCAGGAGTACCACTAGTCGTACACGTTCCCCCTGAATTCAAGAATCTGGTCAAGTAGTCTGATGAGAGTCAGTCTTGACAAACACTCATCCGTTGAATTTCAGTAAGCTGTTTTGAGGTAGTCTTCTGATACGTTCCCCCTCAACTTATGAATCCAAAATCAACAAACCCAATTTCAACTCTTGAGAGCTGAATGACTAATGTCACATGGTTGACTAATACCACTTGTTGGTTTCTAATGGTCTCAATTTCCAAATGTTGTTCTTTGGTAAGCTTCATATTTCCAACAATCTTTCTTTCCTTGAAATCTCCAAATATAGAGTCTACCACCTGTTGAATTATACCAATTGCTGATACCACTTGAAGTATACCACTTGTTTGATACCATTTGTTGATACACACACTTGTTGAACTTGTTGAACTTGTTGAAATTTGCAAGGACAGTCAACTCATCTTTGTCATCTCACATGTGCTTCACCTACAAAACAGATGACTGTTTTTGGTACCCCTTGTTTATTGGGTCCAGCAGGGTTAGTATGACATGTGATGATCTAGTGACTTTAGTTTCATCATGAAACAGTGCTCATAATAAAACAGTGCTCATAAGCAAGGTAAGCTGCTTGAAGTACGTGATAAGCATGCATTATATAATGAGGATGGCAATCAGCACAATGAACATGATCAACATGATAATAGGAATAAGCATACTGCATGTCATAATAGTAATTATCATAATGTGATTCAAATTCTTGCCAATTATTTCACTTTTGCCTCAATTTCTTACCTGAGTTTTCTAATAACTCTCCATAGATTTAGCAGACTTAACATTTTAATTTTACTCCTATCAGCAGCCTATTTCAGCTTACTCGGCTGATGAGTTTTAATAGACTGTTTAGTCTTAGGTAGCTTACTAGGTTTTCTAACATTTTGAGTATCAGTAGACTTCTTCTTTTAAGCCTCTGATTTCTTTTTAGAGAACGATGTAATTTCTTCTTTCAAGTTCATTTATATTTTCTATACGAATTGCATATTCCGATTTTAGAGTTTCATTCTCATGCTCAAGCTTTTTGTAGTCAGCTGATTCTTAAGGTTTTTAAACCTGGAGTTTCAGTGATCTGATTCGCTGTTTTTAGCAGAGTCATCTCTTCATTAAGCTTGGCAGATGCACCAACAATATTTGACTTTGTAATTTAGCATTTGTTCACACTATTCAAATAATGCTAGTTCATTAATCAATAGAAGTTACCTCAATTTCAGAATCATCATATTCTATAGCAGTTAAGCATAGAGTTTCAGGTACTTCTTCAAATTCTTTATCAGACGACTTGTTGTCTGAATAAGATGTGCAGGAGTTTATTACCTTTGCTGCCTCAGCTAACTTTGCTTTGCTCTTACTCAGCTTACGCTCCTTTTTGGCACGCTTTTCCTTTTGAGCAAACTTCTCAAATGATGAGTTTGGATGATCTTTGATCAAAAGTCCATACTCCTTGTCATGGTTGTCTCTATGTCTTGCTTTTGAGGAATCCCTATTTTCCTGAAAGTGATCAGAAGAAGATGAAATAGCATTTTTATATTTAAATTTCATTTTCTTTTTATAAAACTTCTCAGAATCATTCAGAAGAAGGGTAACGTCGTCGGCAATGTATGCTTTTTCTGAATTCAGCAGAGTCTTCTGTTTTGACTTGTCTGCTGATTTTCTTGACTTCTCTGACGCGATAAGTGCAGCAGTAGGGTCTGAACTGGTTGACATATCTAATCCAATTCTTGGCATTTTAAACTCATACGCTTTGAGGGATGAGAACAGTTCGGAAAGAGAAATCTTCTCTGAATCCCTTGATTCTTCCATGGCTATCACCTTCATGTTTCCATGGCTATCACCTTCATGTTGAATTTAGGTGGAAGAGCCTTGAGAACCTTCGTGGTGATCTCCTTGTTTGAAAATTCTTTACCAAGCCTTAGAACTTCGTTCAGAGTTTTAGTAAATCTGGTATCCATTTGATCAATCGTTTCACCAAACTTCATTTTGATATTTTCAAACTACTCAATAGCCACACTGAGCTTATGTTCTTTGATAGCATCGTTTCCTCGCTCAGCTCGCAGACTTTATCCCACATCTCTTTTACAGTTTTGAAATGTTTGATCTTCTGGAATCTGTCTTCGTCTACTACTTTGAACATAATGAACTTAGCCTTTTTATCAATATTTAATAACTTGATTTCTTCGGGTGTTAGCTCATCCAGCTCTTTGTCAACAATCTAATCGGGCTGGTCAGCAAACTTCACAGTTTTCTGAAATCTGAATGGTCCTTTTGTAATACATGTAAACATGTTATCATTATAAGCAGCAAGAAGGATTTCCATTCTGATTTTCCAATTTTCAAAGTCCATACAGCCAATGTGAGGAATTTTCAAAGTCCATACAACCATTCTGATTTTCCAATTTTCACCAAAAGTTTTGATTTTTTTTTTCAAAATATGCTCTTTTTGAAAAATTTGAAAAACACACTAAGGATCAAGTTTGTTGATCAGACAAATGATTCAAATGAACCACCTGCTCTGATACCACTTGTTGGTCCCAAAGTGGTCAGATGAGGTCTAGAGGGGGGGGGGGGTGAATAGACCTCTAAAAACTTTTTCCAAACTTTTCTCTAACTTATCTATCAGCAGACTAATCAAATTCGTGAGACTACTATGTTGATTTAGCACTTAGCAAATTCAGATGGGCTGACCACTCATCTGATTTCGCTCATCTGATTCAGATATACTCAGAGTTTCAAAACTTGTATGCAGCGGATTTTATCAAGTGTGTTTTTCAAACAAGTTCCTCTTTAAAGTTTACCCCAGTTTTACAAATTCCTCTTTTAAAAGCTTTGTCTTTTAAACGTTTGTTTACTTATGAAAATATGCAATTTAAAAACAAGTAATCAAACACAGGAATTTTTACAGTGGTTATATAGACACAAAGTCTTTTAGTACACTCTTATAAATCACGAAGATTTAAGTTCCACTAGAAACACACAGTAACTAGCACATTACTTGCGCTTTTACAACAAATGATAAAGCAACAAGCTCACACTTAGCTCTCAGGTAGATCACTCAGAAAAACCTGTTCTAAAGCACTCAGCAATTAGAACACTTAAGCTTTATAACAAATGATAAGCCTTAAGTAAGAGTACTAAGCTCACAATATAGGAAATCACTCAGAAGACCTATACTACGAAGTTATATCACTCACAAAGATGGATATACACTTCTCTCTTTTTACACTTTAATGTCACTCAGACAGACAAAGGTTTGATCTTTGTTCTTCAACAAAAAGCTTCGTCAACAGATGACTTCGCTTGTGATCAGACGACTCAACTGATGGATCTTGCTCCAAGGATGTGATCTTGAATTGTGCAAGTCTCTCTTCAATCTTCAGTCTCTGTTCTATTTATACTCTCGGATTTGAAATTCTGCCCGTTGAAGATAGGCCAAATTACATTTTAATCCTGAGCATTGGTCTTCTTTTCTGACGACAGCTTTTGCAGACTGTTCTCTGTACACTGTGCTGTACGGATATCTACTTTATGTCAGTCGCATTTAATGCACTCAGCTTGTTACCGTTGATAAGCTTACTAACCGACTTCACTTCACTGATGGGATTACTCTGCTGATTCAAGAATGAACACATCTATCTTGACTCGGCTGATGATAACCAATCTGATCTTTACTGATCTGATATCCTACTTTGCTGATTCGGTCACATAGCTCCCAGACCGTGAGATAGGTTTCACTAAGCTTTTCAGTTCTTAGTTGATGACACTGTTCGAATATCTCGTTTGTCCGAACAACAAAAGTGCGGAATTTTAAAATTTTTCCGAGATACCCATACAGCCCATGATTTGTTTCCACTTTATGTATGCGAAAAGGTTGAATAAAACAACAATAAAACTAAAGAGGGGTGATATGCGATTTTTACCTCACCACAGGCAAGGTGGTGGTACTTGATTGTTTGATTCACAGTTAGCGATCCAAGTGTCTCACCTCCAGAGTGTATCCACACCAGCTGGATTGTAGTAACACCTCCAAGTCACAGGCTACGAACTAGATCTTGAAGATTGTCAATGGAGAAAGAAGCAGATCTAGATTCAGATCTAGATCCGGATATGGAAGAGCAGAGAGAGAGGGGGCGGCACAAGTGAGAGGGGGGAGCGGGGGGGAGGGGGGGGTGCGGCTAGGGTTTATTGTGCAAGAGTGTAAGATTAGGTTTTGAGTCTCTCCTAGACTCCTTTTATAAGCCCCCTTAGTTAACCAAGTCTTGCAAGACGTCTTATGGGCTCTTAATTAAAGTGGCCCATGTCTTGAAACTTAATTTAATTAACCAATTAATTTAATTAGCCCAATTAATCTAATTAATTTCTTTCTCTCAATTAATTAACACTTTAATTAATATTTAATTAATTAGACCATCTAATTAATTATTCTTCCAATTGAATTAACACTTTAATTCATTTATTGATTTAACTCCTTTAAATCAAATATTTCATTTTATGACTGTCACTGTCCAACTGTATTGTGTGTGACCCTCTAGGTTCACCATCAATTGGCAGCAGGCCCACGAACCCTTCGTGATTTAATTTATGAGCAATTGATTGCTCCGATCAATTAAACACTTTTAATTGACCACTCCAGAATTAATATCCTTATTAATTCAAGAGTATCCACACCTCATGGTCGATGTCTAGCCACAAGCCCATGAGGCCCAACTTCAGGTGAATTGATCTTTGTGAACCTCACCTCTTATAACTGCCATGTACATACGGTCCTTCTATTGACTTAATTTCCCGATCGAGACCTAGGGTGTGTGAATTGATCCGCACCTCTAATTATCTCGATAACTATACTTTCTAATTCGGGATAATAATTCCAGTGTGACTGCTAAATTTGGAAACCCCTTTCCAAATCCGTCACCGATCGTGGCCACGGGTTTCTCGGAATCTATTATCTAAGAATTGTATAGGAAATTCTCTCATCCATTGCGATGAGTCAGTAGACTCCATATTGGTACTAACCTTTCGCGTACATGACTATATGCACCCAACTTAGGCACACAATGGTCAGGCTACGTGACCGGCACCTAAATCAAAGTACGCATACCCATGCACCGAATTCGCCCTAGCACCTTAAGTCTAAGGACTAAATCGTACACTGTTATAAATCTTGAAAAACATCCCATCACCGATATGCGTCATGCGCTTACACAATGGGTTTCTCTGTTTGGGTCGTTCAATGCGTTCGATCCCCTATCGAACCACCTACTCATATGCACTGACATCAAATGTCTTGTTCATGAAACTCTACAAATTCACTCCACGTGAATCATGCATATTTGTACAAGTCTTGACAATTCCTTCGATACCCCATCTCGTTCGGAATCGATGACTTGGAACGTGTTTTAAGATCATGACCTTACAGAATGTTTCATGATTGCACTCAAACTGAAGTGAATCGTCCCATTGTCAAATATGATCTAAGGATTTCATCCAATCGCTTAAATGTGTTCGCGAGAGATGAAGTTGGCCATTTGTTTATTCTATACAGATATAAATAAACGTGTGTATTATTCATTAAATCAACGATTGTTTATTACAGAATAGACCTATTACAAGCTAAAGTAAATTGGCTTGCTGAGCATTCTCCTATCAGACAGTTTAATCTTCAAAACCTTCTCCAATATCAACAGACATTCATTCTTTTGTGCCATAGCCAACTAACTTCACTTGGTGTAGATGCCACCAAACAAACATTAGAATTCATGTCCACAGAATTCCAGTCGACTATATAGATGTTTTCTTGTCTTCTTCCAGATAATATAACTTTCTTTGTTCCAATTTGCCCCATGTAGCACTTATCTGAAGAGAAGATTACAGAAAATCCTTTGTCACAAAATTGACTTATGCTCAGCAGATTGTACTTCAGGCCTTTAACATAAGAGACGTCAGATATCTCAATGTTGCCTTTGATAAGCTTTCCACATGCCACAATCTTTCCACGCCACGCCACGCCACGCCACGCCACGCCACAATCTTCTTTCTTACTTGCTCATTTTCAGACTTCTTAGACTTACCGCTAGTCTGATTATTTTTGCTCTTATCAGCAGACTTCTTCAAACTATTCTGCTGTTTAGCTTCTTTAGTTTGTTTGTCTTTCTTAGGCTCTTTACCCATAGCCTTAGGAGATTTTTTCTCCTTTATATCTTTTTCCTATGAAGTAGGTTTAGTGGTCTGAACATACAAATTTTTCAGCACGGTTCAGTTCTAAACTTTCTTTTGTTGGGATTCAGTAAGATAAACAACCCTTCAGGCAACGGAAATTAAAATTTTTAAGGGCCTCTTAGAAGAATCTTGCCAGGTACAATTTGGATGTATATATATGAACATATAAAGCGATAATAAAACTTTAAGTATAAAGTTTTACCTATCTCCTTGCAAATTCAAGCTTGGCAAAAGTGTAGATATGTTTCCTCCTTTCTTTTGCACCTTTGATACTGAAGTTTACGTAGCGCCCCACGTGTTGCGCCTCTACGAGTTGATTCACCACAATATCACAAAAACCTTAATAATTCTAATCGACTAGAAATTATCAAGATCTAAACTAAAGAACAAAAGAGCAAAAAATCAAAAACTCTTCTTGGAGAGAGAGAGAGAGAGGAGAGAGAAGAGAGAGATTTTTCAAGGCTTATGTTTTCTTGTCTTATGTGATGTCCTCTTCTTTTGATATGATATATATTTACATATATATAGATATCTCGCATCTCCTAATCCTATTAGGAATAGGATTTATGTCTTTTTTTTTCCTACATGGGCCATGGCCTTTTAATTGGAAGACTAAGTCTTCTAATTAATTAATGGCCCAATCTCTTTAATTAATTGTGGCCTTATTTAATTTCTCAATTAAATGACCCAATTAATTAATTACTCTCTCATTTAATTAAATTAGACTCTAGGCCTATTTAATTAAATATTTCTATAATTAATTAAATCCAATTTAAATTAATTAACTTACAAATTAAATTCCAATTTAATTTATAATCTTGATCCAATCCAATCGGATCTTGCTCTGCTCCAATTGGGTCGATCCACTTGTTCTTTGTTTCCGTGCTTTCGCTTTATGTGTATTATGTATTCCCCCGTAGGTTCACCACATAATTGGCCGTGGGTTATAATTAAATATTTATTTAATTATTCAAGTATTAAATACTTTAAATCAATCGAACACTCTGTCGACTGATCATTCCAACATTAGCACCCCTGCTAATTTGGGAATTCTCCCACACTCCATAGTCGATGTCTGTCCACAAGCCCAAGGAGCCCAATCACTGGTGAATTAATTCAGTGAACCTTTTAATCATTTACAATTGCCATATACGACATGATCTCTCCATTAGTCGATCTCCCAGTCGAGACTTAAGGGTATGAACTTTTCATCGGTTCCCTTTCTTCGTCTTGACGTTATGCACTCTGGTCTCGAAATAATTCTCTTTGACTTAATCTTTATGAGATACTTTCATAAAGTCGTTAGATACCTCGGCCGAGGGTTTTACCAGAATTAGTTTCTCACATAAATCCATAGGATAATTTCCCAACCTATCAAGTCGGGTCAATGGATCCTTTGTTGATGATATGAACCTACACACTAGTTCCCCTATACCCAACGTGAATCCTAAGAGACCTTCTGGTAATCTCCAGTCGGTCGGAACTCACATCAAAGCATAGACGTTCTCGCACCAGATAAACCCTATCATCTCAAGTATTAGGGATCGTTCCTCGTATACTATTACAAATAGGAATAACTTCGACCCCGATATGCGACTAACGCTTCCATGGTGAGTTATTTCCTAATTGGGGTATTCAGTGAACTTGCCTTCTCAGCAACCCACTTCTGTGTATCGACTATCCCAGTCATGCTCGTGGACCCCAACGTCCTCCAGTTCATCGGAGTATACACATCAGTGAGAGTCTAACTGAATCCAATGATGTCCTTCCTCAAATGGATTCTACGACTCTTGAATATGTTCTAGATCACGGCCTTGGAGATCAGTCCACGGGTTGTCCCATAGCCCTGTGATTTAAGGACTTCTATCCTTATGCTTAGATAAGTATTACATAAGATAAAGTTGACCATTTAATTAGATGCATTTATTAATCTAAATTGAATAGTTCCTTATTTATTACAATATATCGCAACCATACAGTTGGCTTGTCGGACACTATTTCTATCATCTTTTTCTAAAGTCAGTTTCTGTTTACTAAGCATGTTATCTGATACAACAGAAGACTTGTCATGAGACTAAATAATCTTTTCAAGTTCCATGATTTTACCTTTGTAATCTTCACATTAAGCTCTCAGAGATTCATTCTCATGCACAAGCTTTTTATGTTCAGCTGATTCTTGTGGTTTTTCAACCTTAAGTTTCAATGAGCATCTTGTTTTTTCAGCATAGTCATCTCTTCCTTAAGCTTTTTCATCACAGGCATCTCTTTGTCAGTGAAGGTCTATCCCAACTTTAACACATAATTCAACGTCCTTGTAAACCTTGTATCCATCTGGTTAATGGTTTCTCCGGACTTCATTTTGAAGTTTTCCAACTTCTCAAGAGCTATACTTAGATTATGCTCTTTTATTGCATCATCCCTTCGCTCATGTAGCGAACCTTGTCCCACATCTCTTTTGTTGTTTTGCTGTGTTTGACTTTATCAAACTTGTCATTATCAAGGTCTCTGGTCATGATGAATATGCCAACTTTGTCAAGATTTTTTAGCTTAATTTCATCAGGTTCTATATCAACAATTACTTCTTGATCGTTTACTTTAATGGTTTTGGTGATTTTGATAGGACCTCTGGTTATGCACGTATACATATTATCATTATAGTCTGCAAGGAAAATTTTCATGCGAATCTTCCAGTCCTCAAAACTCATACCGCCAATGTGAGGAACGTGGCTAATGCAATCTATTTTTCAAAAATTTCTCTAACTTTTCTTATCAGCAGAATAAGCTAATCGAAAATTATGAGACTACTTAGTTGTTCGCGCACAAAGCTTGTTCAACGTAAGTTGACTACTAGTCTGATTTTACTTATCTGTTTCAAATTAAATCAGAGTTTGAAAATTGTATGCAACAGATTTTATGTCAAGTGTTTTTCAAACAAGTTTTTATTACTTAAAGATTTATCCCAAGTTTTTAAAAGTTCTTTATAAACTCTTTAACTTTTCAAAGTATTTGTTTGCTTTTGAAGATATGCAAATGTAAAACAATAAATCAAATACAAAGAATTTTTATATAGACAAGATGTCTTTTAGTCCACTCTTCTAAATCACGAAGATTTAGGTTATAATATGAACACAAAGTAAATAGTACATTCTGCTTACGCTTTTACAATAAATGATAAAGCCACAAGTGCGTAATAGGAAATCACTAAGAAAACCTATCCTCTGAAGTATTTTCACTCACTAAGATGGAAAACTACTTCTCACAACTCTCTTATACAAAAATACTAATATTTTTAGGTGTTTGCGTTTTTCCTCAACTTGACTTCGTCAACAGATGACTCGGTTGTTTAGTGTTCTGTTCTTGAGTATTGAGACTTAAAATAATTTGATCGTTGATTTCTCTCAAGTGTTGTTGTGATTCTTGTCTCTAACTCTTGAATGTAGAACTATTTATACTTGAGGTTTGAATTCTGCCTGTTGAAGTAAGATAGATTTCAGATTTTCCTCGAGTACTGGTCCTTATCTCTAAAAGGCTCTGTGCAACTGTTCACTGTACAGTCTGTCGTACGGATCTGTCAATTGCATTTAATGCACCTTGCTGATACGAGGTTTCTCTTCAATCATTTGTCATTAATACCCTTCTCTTTCAGCAGCTATCACGCCAAGTGCATTTATTACCGTTGAAGTATCTTCTAATCCTTTTATACCTTGCTGTTCGAATCCACTCTGCTGATTCAAATCGAACTCATCTAATTTGGCCCTGCTGAAAATTCACCATTTTGATTCCGAACTCAGCATCAGATCAGTAGTCATCTGGACCAAATTTCAATCTTCTGATTTTACTAGTCTTCTCGATTGAACTTTTCAGAGGTATGCTAAGCTTCCATTACTTAGCTGATGACTTTTGGAAATCATCAAAACCTCCCTTCACTTCTTCATCTTCATCCAAGAGCCCCAATTTCCGATTCCACCCAAACCTAGGATGTAACACCCGACAACTTAATTATTAAATTAATTAGTACAAGTTTACTAATTATATTTTAATGCAAAAACAACCAAGAGTAGGAAATGGGTTAGTTTTTGGGGTCAAAAGTTTATAACTTAAACTTTCCTAGGACTTAAGCGTGATTAACGTATAGATATAATTTAAGAAATCAAAACAGGGAAGTGTGAAGTTGCGGATTAGGATGTTTTCACCAAGTCCATCCACCTCCTGCTATTGTTCCCGATACCAAGGAGGAGGTGTGCTTACCTCCTCATTGTAGCCGACGTACTTAATTGGATACTCAACCCTTTTATTCATAACTTCAACCTTTTGTAAACATAAGAGAGAAAATTAGAGTGTTAGAGAATAAAAGAAAGAAGGGAATTGGACTACGCACTTCTTGGTTCTAAGGTAGAGTTGATTTGATTTATGATTAAGTTCTTCTTTCATGCTTGAGTCAATTATAGATTGAATTTATAGTTTGGGTTTTGTAGAATTGTGGGGATGTTCTTTTAGTAGAGTTAAAAGTTGTTAGGAATTAAAGAGTTTGGTTATGAGGTTTTTCGTCAAATAGGAACGAGGAACCGCCGCGTGAAACGGCGGCGGTAGTAGAGAAGAACAAAGCTTTTTCCTGTTCGGCTGTTGTGCAAGAATAGGGCCAAAGGCCCTGTTTTGTTTAAAATGGACTGCTGCCATTTTTAGGAAATTAATTGCAAGTAGAAAAGAAAGAAAAGGAAAACAGCAAGTAGAGAAGAAGAAGATTTAGTTGATGAAACCATTGATAGTACGTGGAAGCTGAAGTTGTCCAAATTGAAATAGGAATGTTATACACTAACCTCAATCTTAGTCCCTCAACTTAAGTAGAAAGAACTTTTACTACTTTCAATTATATATTCAAGTTAAGTAACCTTTTTAAGAAATAGTACAACTAATACTATAAGTCATATAATATTAAAATAATAGAGTAAGTAAATAATAGTAGTAGTAGTCTAGATAGGAGAAGCCGAATATCAAGAACCCACCATGAAGTCAACTTTAAGCTTAGTCAGGGAGATTTTGATATAAGTAATTATATTACATTATCAAGTTAGAGTCGAAGAATATTTGATACTAAATCATTCATTCTAATTGGTCAGGTGATCGAGTAGAAGCGGAAAGAGTTACCAAGTTATCTTACGGAGGTGAGCGCCGCACCAAAACAAAGATGGTTTGAGAAACAAAAAGGATTTCTTTATCAAATTTTTAGAAGCAAAATGTTGAGAAAAATCATAGCATGCATGAGTAGAAAAATAACGAATTGACTTGGATAGTATATAAATTTGATTTATTAGAGTTGGTTGAAAGTTTTATTGAAAATTATATGCAATGCTTTCCATACGTGAACATATATGATTTATTAGAGCTTTTAGATTATAACTGTATGCGAGGTTCACAATATTGGATGTTAATTGTTAGAAATTATTTGGTGCATAGTTGGGCGCTCGTCTGCTCTCGCTTGATGGTATTCTCTGGATAATTCTGGGTAGCTGGGGGCTACAGAGTTACCAGAGCTCTGCCATGGATCGGACTCACAAACCAGCGATTAGAGCCCCTTGGGAAGTGACTCACATCATTCGGCTAAGACATGTCAATGCCCGTTCATATAGGGAAATGTTGCCGCCTTATCCCTCATCTAACCGGCGTACTAACTAGTCCCTCCCCTGATTTTTCCTGTTCCGCAGAAGGGTGACAATTTGATGAATAGCCCAAGTTGAAGGGCGAATATATTTTATTTGATTTTAATCCTATGTGCATATACTTGTTCTTATTATTTCTATGAACATGTAGCAATCATCCAGGTACTCATGAAATTCTGAAAGCCGATTTCCTACATAAAAGAAAAATAATTTAATATATTTCTAAACAGGCCTCACTGAGTTGTTTTTGCAACTTACGTTTTCAAATTTTAATATTTTCAGATTGCTATGTTGTTGATGGGACTCTGGGAGGCGGAGAGATGGGTTAGATGTTTTACAGGATGTTTGCACTAATTTTGGGAACTATTATCGAAATAATATAGTATGTCTGTAAATGTTATGGTTTTGAATTTGTACATAGAATGTTTAGAGACTGTTTGTAAGTCGTATTCGATGTAAATATCTTCTGGTGTATATATGTAGTCCAGTACTAGTGGTTGAAATTAGAAGTTGATCGTTTTCTAAATTTTTAGTTTTTACTGTGGTTTCGGGTGAGGTCCATTTCAGGCCTATTACAGGTTGGTGTCGTTACATAGGAGTAAAAGAGTTACCAAGTTATCTTACGGAGGTGAGCGCCGCACCAAAACAAAGATGGTTTGAGAAACAAAAAGGATTTCTTTATCAAATTTTTAGAAGCAAAATGTTGAGAAAAATCATAGCATGCATGAGTAGAAAAATAACGAATTGACTTGGATAGTATATAAATTTGATTTATTAGGGTTGGTTGAAAGTATTATTGAAAATTATATGCAATGCTTGCCATACGTGAACATATATGATTTATTAGAGCTTTTAGATTATAACTGTATGCGAGGTTCACAATATTGGATGTTAATTGTTAGAAATTATTTGGTGCATAGTTGGGCGCTCGTCTGCTCTCGCTTGATGGTATTCTCTGGATAATTCTGGGTAGCTGGGGGCTACAGAGTTAGCAGAGCTCTGCCATTGATCGGACTCACAAACCAGGGATTAGAGCCCCTTGGGAAGTGACTCACATCATTCGGCTAAGACATGTCAATGCCCGTTCATATAGGGAAATGTTGCCGCCTTATCCCTCATCTAACCGGCGTACTAACTAGTCCCTCCCCTGATTTTCCTGTTCCGCAGAAGGGTGACTATTTGATGAATAGCCCAAGTTTAAGGGCGAATATATTTTATTTGATTTTAATCCTATGTGCATATACTTGTTCTTATTATTTCTATGAACATGTAGCAATCATCCAGGTACTCATGAAATTCTGAAAGCCGATTTCCTACATAAAAGAAAAATAATTTAATTTATTTCTAAACAGGCCTCACTAAGTTGTTTTTGCAACTTACGTTTTCAAATTTAAATATTTTCAGATTGCTATGTTGTTGATGGGACTCTGGGAGGCGGAGAGATGCGTTAGATGTTTTATAGGATGTTTGCACTAATTTTGGGAACTATTATCGAAATAATATAGTGTGTCTGTAAATGTTATGGTTTTGAATTTGTACATAGAATGTTTAGAGACTGTTTCTAAGTCGTATTCGATGTAAATATCTTTTGGTGTATATATGTAGTCCAGTACTAGTGGTTGAAATTAGAAGTTGATCGTTTTCTAAATTGTTAGTTTTTACTGTGGTTTCGGGTGAGGTCCATTTCAGGCCTATTACAGGTTGGTGTCGTTATAGGTGGTATCAGAGCGTCTAGTTAGAGTAATGCTACGCCAGGATAGGGTCCTTAGCTAGTGGGAGTCTCTAAATAGGAACTGTAATACTCATAAATTACTAATGTCAATTACTAGGGACTCTCAGTACTGACTTGTGGTCGATCACTAGTGGGCGGCCGACCAGTATGTGATTTATTACAAATCAAGTACTGAATAGAATATTGAGCGGGGAAACATAGGAAAATAAAGAATCGATTTTGTATTCATGAATGTCTTTTCTTCGTTTTTTTTATGCTTTTATGCTCAATATGTGTTTTACTTCTTATGTGTTGCTAGGATGGCTGCCACTGGGGAAGATTCTCCACTAAGATCTATTATATATCAGCGTTCTCATCCAAGGATTGCCTATACCCCACCATTATCTCGTGGACGATCCTATAGCCCACGGAATGTCTGCGAGGTGCTTATCCAAATAGGGTAGTGCACCATCTTGAGAGGGACCGAAACTTATACTACAGGAGGTGTATGGACCCTCATGGGTTCGAGAGTGAGAATGTACAGCGTATTCGGACACTAGAAGGTTAGGTTCGAGAGCTCCGACTTGAAAATGAGATGCTTAGGGGACAATATGATAATCGAGGCGAGAGGAATAGAGAAATAAGGAGGAGGGTAAGAGAAATAGTTAATGAAGGGTCAGAACTTAGTGAGGAAGAAGAACCATTTGAAGTAGAAGGGTCGGTTGCATCTGAGGGATCGGTTTTCAATGAGGTGGCAGGGTAATGTTAGTTATAATATGTATTTATGTAAATATGTAAATTAAGGTAAAGCTGAGAGCTAGACTGTGAGTTGGTGTAATATAAACTTGAACCAAGTTGTTAGGATGTAAATTAGTTTTTGTTGTACAATGTAAAACTTATATGTTGTTGATGTATAATATGGGTGTTATATTATATTTTTATATATCTGATATTTTATATCTTATATATCTGGATAGAAATAATAATTGCTAGAATAATAAGGTAGATATAGTCACTTAATTACATTTTTGCTATGTGAAGATGTCAGATAATCAAGGTAATCGGGAAGGGACTTAAACCCATATCTCTACTCTCGTAGAGACAGCAATGGAACAATCCCCTGAAGCGATACCAGGGATACCCCAACTAGTGATAGACAAGGACGAACGGTTTTTAGTTGCGTTTGAGCAATTCAACAGGATTATGCAAGGCCAGATACAAAATATGACGAATCCAACTACCACCACAGTGGATCAAACGTTAGAAAGATTCTTACGTTTCCAACCACCAAAGTTCGATGGAGAGCCGGATGACCGTAAGGCAGAAGCATGGTTGGGAAGGGTCGAGAATATATTCAAGGCCCTAAATTACTCAGACACACAAAATATCTCATTAGCAACTTTCTTGTTTGAAGATGCAGCTAGAGCATGGTGGGAAGCAAGGGAAAGGAGTTGGGAGCAAAATGGTACTGAGAAAAGTTGGGTCAACTTCCTACAAGAATTTAATGATAAATTTATTCTAGATGTGGTGCGTGAGAAAAGAGAAGAAGAGTATAATGCTCTTGTGCAAGGGAACATGACGGTGGTACAATATGATGATCAGTCTTGTAGGCTCGTAAAGTACGCTCCATACATGCTCACGGATGAAACTCGGCGTACGCGAAAATTTATAAAAGGATTAAGGACTGAAATTTGGCAAAGTCTCCTCGCTTATCCCACCAATACTTACACTGAAGCAGTGGAGAAGGCGACCAGAATTGAAAGAGGTTTAGAACAGATTAATAATATCCAGACTCAGTAAAAGAAAGCCAGACCAGAACAGCCGAGCTGGCAGATGGGTAGGGAGCAAGGTAGAGGAGTAAGTGTGAGAAGTCCTTCCCAAAATCAATTTAGAGGTTCACCGTCCAATGGTGCAGCAATGAACCCGCAAACTCAAAGGACGAAAGTAGTTTGTAACTTCTGCAAACGCTTAGGGCATGTTGAGAATGATTGTTGGAGGAAAGCCGAAAAGTGCATGAGGTGTAGCCTCAGATCATATTACCACCAAATGTCCCCGATGTTTGAGTACGCCTATGCAATTTAACCCTGGGAAAAGGAAAGATTTTGGACCACAAACATCAAATCCAAAAGTTAATGGTCGTGCTTTTGCTTTTGGAGGTGAGGAAGGAAGCAAGCCAAATGCGACGGACGTGGTGGAAGGTACGATACTCGTATCAAATCACTATGGAAAAGTTTTATTTGATCCTACCCATTCTTTTGTGGCATCACATTTTAGCTCGAATCTAGAAACTAAAGTAGAAATATTACCGTTTACTTTAGAGGTCAATGCTCCTATGGGTGCCTCAATGTTAACTGATACAGTATTTAAGGCATGCGAAATTAGGATCGAGGAAAGAGTCTTTCCTGCCGATCTAATTGCTTTACCTATTCAAGGATTTGATTTAATTTTTGGAATGGATTGGCTATCCACACATTTTCCACAAGTAGATTGCCACTACAAAACAGTAACCTTACGGACTCCTGGACATGTGGAAGTAAGGTTGGCAGGAAATAGAGATTCTCCAAGGGTAGCCACTTTGTCTGCCGCTCAAGCTCGAAAGATATTGCGAAAAGGAAGCCAAGGATTTTTGGCTTATTTGATTAATAAACCAAAAGACAAAAGGGAACTTAAAGAAGTACATGTGGCATCAGAATACGCGGATGTGTTTCCAGATGAACTGACAACTCTACCCCCAGATCGAGAAGTGGAGTTTCCAATTGAAACCATCTCGGGAACCTCAGCAATGGCTAGAGCATCCTATCGTATGGCCCCAGTTGAATTACAAGAACTAAAAACCCAATTACAAGATCTTTTAGAACATGGGTTTATTCGGCCTAGTACCTCACCGTGGGGAGCTCCGGTGCTTTTCGTGAAAAAGAAAGACGGCACACTACGTTTGTGCATTGATTATCGAGGACTGAATAGTGTGACTATTAAGAATAAGTATCCATTACCGCGTATTGAAGACCTTTTTGATCAGTTACAGGGCTCGCGAGTATATTCCAAATTGGACTTAAGACAGGTATATTATCAGCTGAAGATTAAAGAGAGTGACATTCAAAAAACTGCTAGCAACTCAAGGTACGGACATTTTGAATTTTTGGTAATGCCTTTTGGGTTGACTAACGCACCTGCAGCGTTTATGGATCTTATGCACCGTGTTTTTAGACCCTACTTGGATCAGTTTGTGGTTGTTTTTATCGATGACATATTGATATATTCCAAATCGGAACAAGAGCATGAAATTCATTTGCGGAAAGTTCTGCAAGTACTTCGGGAAAATAAACTCTACGCTAAGTTTAGCCAATGTGAGTTTTGGTTAGATCGTGTTGCTTTTCTTGGTCATATCATATCAGGAGACGGTATAGCCGTCGATCCAGCAAAAATCGAAGCCATAAAGGAATGGAAGAGGCCAGAAACAGTGACTGAAATCCGCAGCTTTTTAGGGTTGGCTGGTTATTATCGTCGTTTTATTAAGAACTTCTCTTGTGTGGCTGCCTCGTTGACTAAACTCACACAAAAGAAGGTACCTTATGTATGGGATGATAAGTGTGAAGCTAGTTTCCAAGAACTAAAAAGAAGATTGACCACTGCACCTATATTAGCTCTACCTGAAGGAATTGAAAACTTCATAGTATACTCGGACGCTTCAAATGAAGGTTTGGGATGTGTCTTGATGCAAAATGGAAAAGTAATTGCATATGCCTCGAGGAAATTGAAACCATATGAGATAAATTATCCTACTCATGATTTGGAATTGGCAGCAATCATTTTTGCATTAGGAATGTGGAGACACTACTTATATGGTGCCCGTTTTGTGATATTCACTGATCACAAGAGTTTAAAATATTTATTCTCTCAGAAAGAATTAAATATGAGACAAAGGAGATGGATGGAATTATTAGAAGACTATGATTGTTCCATTCAGTACCATCCAGGAAAAGCCAACGTTGTAGCCGACGCCTTAAGCCAAAAAATCAGGGTGGCACATCTCATGACCAAAGAATGGGAAATGATAGAACAAGTGTGTTCCTGGAATCCGAAGGAGTGTAGAACGGGAATATTATTTGCCAGCTTTCAAGTTCAACCGAATTTAATGCAAAGGATATTGGAAGCTCAACAAAAGGATCATGAAATTAAGAAAATAAAGGATAACCTTAAGAAACATGCGGATCCATCTTTTCAAGTTGACCAGGGAGGAATCTTAAGGTTTCGAGGAAGAATTTGTATACCGGGTATCGAGGAATTGAAAGAAACGATTCTAGAAGAAGCTCACCGCTCCCGTTATAGTATCCATCCTGGAGGGAACAAAATGTATCAGGACCTAAAGCTTCATTATTGGTGGAATAATATGAAAAGGGAAATCTCAGAATATGTATCGAAATGCTTTGTATGTCAACAAGTAAAAGCAGAACATCAACGACCCTCAGGATTACTTCAACCACTACCAATTCCTCAATGGAAATGGGAATCAATAACAATGGATTTCGTGACAGGTCTACCGCGTAATAGAAACAAACAAGACGCAATTTGGGTAGTCATCGATAGATTAACCAAAGTGGCACATTTCATACCCATCAGCATAAACTATACCGTGGATCGACTGGCCGAGCTGTATAGAGATGAAATTATCCGATTGCATGGAGTACCTAAAGATATTACGTCAGACAGAGATCCGAGGTATACATCACGATTATGGAAAAAAATTCAAGAGGCATTGGGTACCAAACTACAATTCAGCACGACTGCCCATCCTCAAACGAATGGACAATCTGAGCGAACTATACAAATTTTGGAGGACATGCTTAGAGACTGCTCGCTAGATTTCAAAGAAAGTTGGAGTAAACATCTATCATTGGTGGAATTCTACTACAACAACAGCTATCAATCAACTATTCAAATGGCACCTTACGAAGCTCTTTATGGACGAAAGTGTAGATCCCCGATTCACTGGGATCTTGATGAACATAAGACATTGACCCCCATGACTGTGCAGAAAAATCAAGGACTTCCAGATTTGATTCAAGAAGCTGTTGAGAGTGTTCAAATGATCAAGAAAAGAATGTTAGCAGCACAAAGCCGACAAAAGGGATATGCCGATCATCGAAGAAAACCGTTAGAATTCGAAGTCGGAGATTGGGTCTTCCTCAAAGTATCACCCCAGAAAGGACTTATAAAACATGGCAAAGGCGGAAAACTTAGTCCAAGATATGTGGGGCCATTCGAGATTCTAGAGAGAATAGGAAGCGTTGCATACAAGCTGGATCTACCACCAAGTCTTGGCGGGATACACAATGTTTTTCATGTATCACTTCTCAAAAAGTATGATTCCAGTCCATCCCACTTAATCGATCACACTCCATTGCAAGTTCAAGAAGATCTAACCTACGAAGAAAGACCAGTTCGTA
>JAYDYQ010000264.1:0-10298 GCA_034814905.1 Penstemon davidsonii
TGTAATATTAATTCAATCTGGTTTGTCTTCCTGGCCAAAGAGAGAGTCTATTACTCGGGTGCATACATGATACCTGATGTAAAGATCATTTTTTGCATGTCAAATTATCATTAAAAAAGAAAAAGATAACAATGATTATTTGTGCCCCAGGAATAAAAGAAAGACTAGAAACGAATATGATAACGTATATTATGTATCCACTTCGACAGACTGAATTTCCTTAATTGAGCTTTAGATATATTTTTAAATTTTAAGTGTACAACTACAGAACAGATGATCACAAAAAACAAAATTGGTAAAATAATAATAAATCCTAGCATGTGCATGAAATAATTTATTAGCCCTATATTACTACATCATTTTGACAAACCCACTTTTCTATTCAAAACCAAAGTAAATTAAAACAAAGAATTGACAGGCAAGGGAAAGACGAGTAGAATGTAAAATTCAACTAAATAGTTCATAATGATAGAAATAATGGGAAGAAAAAGGAACACAGAACATTTAACTGCTTTTATGAGGTGTCACGACTTATTCCAAAATATTCAAAAAAACAAGTATTTGACAGTCTTAGAATAACTTGTACTTGGGCAATTTACCCAAGAAAGAATAAGGACACTGCAGAAGCAGAAAATATTCAATTAACTCCACTAAACCAGGGATCACCAAAAAGAGGAAAAGTAATAAAAACCAACAGAAAACATGTGAATCATATAATTATCATGTGTCTTTAGTCAAATAATGTTTTGAGATAAAACTAAGAGCAATGTGGAATAAAGGAGCATCAGTGAGATAGATTTCAAATTTGGTGATAATAAATACCTTCTAAACTGATGACAACTTCCCATCAAATTTAAGAATGAGTGCTTTCCATATGAGAGGCAATCAATAAATCCAATTTTACCAACCAAAGTGCAACTGCAGAGTACGTTTGGGGCATAGTTGAAAAGTTTGATAATAATTCATCTGCGACACAACTGGATCCTGAAATGTTGTTTTGGTAAAACCAGTCTTCATTTATGGCGGTAACAAAATCAGCCAAGACCTAAAACAATAGAAAATGGAAAATATAAATACAGTCTCCTGAAATCTAACCACCAATCAGAGAGAATACTATGATAAATGCAATATTCATCACCTGTAGAAACTCTGTCAAACTGGAGGCTCGTCGCAGCCTATTGACCCAAAGATTATGAGAAGATTTTCTCCAAGAGCCCAACCAGGCATCTTCAGGTATAACTGACTGCAAGCAGCAGTAGAATAAATGAAGAATTAAAATAAGATAGCTGACAATCCTATATGGAAATCCTTATCAAAATGTTGTCTGAGCACTGTTTCAACCGTTCCCCATTGGTCACAAACATTTTTACCTCTTTAAATATTTATCAAATTGGAAACTGTTGTAACATATCCCAGGATTATACTAAGAAATATATCAGCAGCAAAAGGAAAGGAATTTTCAGTTTTCCATTTTACACCAAACTGTATCTAACTTGCCCTGTTTTCCTGCTAAATATCAGAATTACTAAAATGATTAAATTGCAGCCTCTTTGTAAGCATAGATGTTATTATTGGCAATTTCAAAGAGCTATGCTTCCTACTGAAGGAAGTCAACCATATAAAGAGTAATTGTTATACTGTTAAAGGCCTCAAGGGCATAAGTGAAACTAATCCATTAATGATCTAATCATATTTAACTACCATTTTCTTTCAATGCTAGAAATCATGGTAACAATGACAAATTCTTAGCAAGAGAAAGGAAAAGGCAGAGCAAGAAACCAATAGTGAGTAGGGATGACAGACTCCCACAATGTAGAACCTTGAAGGATTGAATCTTTATTTCATATTAGTCAGCTAAATGCTGCAGCTACTACAACACATCCTGACTTCTATAAATAAACACCAAAAGAGACGGACATCTAGGCACGTAGCAATTGGCCCTCAAAATAAAACACACATGACAAAACACATTCTTTATGCTGTATGCATGCACTTAATATCTAACCCTAAAATATGAAGATATAAGTTTAGATTTTGACAACCTACCTCAATTGCATAGATTGCAGCTTTGAGTGCCTGCAATTGGGAAGATAAAACTCTTTGCTTTCGGCATTTATCAACTTCAGTATTGGCACGACAAACTGCAGAATGAATAGCATATTTTTCTTCTATATCAAAATCAAGCATAAATGTGGTATGGCAAATTCTACAATGTTTTTCGTCCCTCCAGAAGAGGTCCTGACATTGACCACATCTTTTGAGTGAGTCAAGATAAGCCTTATTTCCACTTTTAACAGATTTGAGTTCAAAGTAAAAAGACTTCCATATCCAAGCATCAAAAGCTTGAGAACGGCCAGACATGTCTGCCTGTTGTTCTGTTTTCTTCCTGGCTTCAACAACTGCTGCATCAGTAGAAGGAATTTCATTTTGCAGTTCTCTCAGGCTTAATTGGTTGTCTACATCAGACACCGGTGAGGAACTCTGTTCCCTAGACGTAGTTAACTCGGACAAATCGGACTGAGAGACCTGCCTATTTCCAACATTTGGCACACTGGACATTGCTTGACAAAGAATTGCTTCTCGTTTTTCCAATGATGCTCGGAGACGAGCTTCTCTGGCACCCCTTCGATCCAGAGATGACAACAAGGTGCACAACGCCTACACATAAGCAGAGTGGTAAATCAAACTCAAGCATAGACCAAGAGTCTTTGTAATGTAAATAAAGAATGTAAAAATGAAAATTCACCTCGCGAGTATTGATCATCTCCCAGTGGCGATCTTCGGAAGATTCAAAGTAAATCCTCCTGTGTCCAGGATCAAATTCATCACAAGGGCCCAAGAATAGCCAATATCTATTGTACCTACGATCAGACCCCAGATATATAGACTGCATAGGATGTAAATAGTCTGCGTCCATTTGCTCTGCCATTTTTTTCATGTTGGCATGCTTCTCTTCCTCACCAATCTTTGACATAGGAACCAAAGAATCAATTGGTTGTTCAGATGCATTTACATCAAGACTAATAAGTGTTTGTCCAACACAGCTTCCCAATATCTCAAGGGAGTTGCAGCGTTTCTCTGTTGTTCTCTTTATTTTTGCTCCAGAACCATAATTATTGATATTGAGATGAAATTCTGCACTTGGTGTCCAGGGATCCTGGAAATATGTCATAATGATGAAAGGATATTCAGATGGCATAACAGGTACTTAGATATTTTTTTTACTAGCAGAAGAGATACTCGAATGGTCAGTAACAGCTCGAATGGTCTACCCTATAGCGAACCAGACAAAAAATAACACAGTGCAGGAAGTAACAATGGATGCTATAAGAGAGTAACTTTTTCCATACTCCGGGAAAAAGGAGACAATAACCCCTGACAGTTTTTTGAACTTAACTTTTTTTTACTAGTATTGCTATTTTCAATATGCCATTCCAATTTTAGTTTCAGAAGTCTGCCTCTGGAGAAGACTATTTACTGTCCATGCTGAAAGAAGCCATGAAGCATCCATGGCCATGCTATTAACCAAAGAAGGTAATATGCCCTACCAAAAAGAGCAAGAAAAGTCTACACAAATTTTACCACTCATATATGTCATTTGAGCACACTGATATCAGTTCAGCCTATAGACTGATACAGTTTTAACATTTGAGTATAAATCTGCACAAAGTTTTAATACAACTTGTCCGGTCGGGAAAAATTCTTATAGCACCCCTCTCTTTGCAGGACACTTAAGCGGTTAGATTAATTCAATCTCATTGTTGATGCATGGGATGACAGAAAAAGCTAATGAAGCAACTGGGAATGACAAAAAGAAGAGCACACTATTATTTGAGTTCTTTAAAGCTTCTAATCATTCCACGATTTATGTTATGACTAAAAAAACAAAATGCAAATGATGCAGACAGCAATCATCATCATGCACACCATAACCATATTTTAGACAAGACAAACTAACATTTCAAATGTATTCAAAATAAGAGCTAAAAATCTGACTTGTGTGCTTTTAACAGTGCACCTATAATAGTTCGCCGTAATACTTTTGAACTAAAAATCTACCTCACTCTTTTATTTCCTAGAAAAAAATCAGGACGATGTAATTAGAAATTGTTAAACTCTCACTTAATTCATCATTCACTTATTTATTTTCATTAACTCAAGAGGAAAAGTAAGCTGACTTGGTTATTGATTAAATTCCCACCTTCCCACAAAAGATGTTCATTTATTCTATTTCTATTTGTCCCAAAGCATGTCTTGCACATCCGAAAGAAGAAATTAACCATTTAAGAGCTATTAAGTTTTTCTAGTTAAAATTTAGTGAGATAGATATCAAATTGTAATCATCATATTACAGAAAATATTTTTATTTCCAACATTAATTTAACTTTTTCAGTTTTTACATTTGTAACTTAAGAGGGATGCTTTTGAGGGGTCAAAATTTGATGATTCTAAGTTCGAGAAAAAATCAAAATATCCTCTGCGGAACAGATGAAGTATAACTGAAGAGTATACTAGTCACCAACTCCAAGACTTACATGTCCATTAAATGATCAAATATAAAGTGCGGTAACCTACATATATTCTCACTTGTATGCATGGTAAATCTTATATCAGCAACATAATAAGAAAAGGCAACGACTAAGATATCTGAGAAAAAGAAGAAGAAAGGCCAATGAAGGGCTGTGAAACAATTAGACAATTTACCTCCATTCTGATAGTGGATCCAGCACTAAGTATATCAATTAATGCGGTTAAGGTATTGAGCTTCTCTTCAATGCTTAAATCTGAATATTCACCCTCCATCAGTCCTAACAACCATGCCTCTCCTGGATGGCTCTCATCAATTTCATTATATACAGTCAACATATTAGTTTTGGATTTACCACCATCAAGCTCAAGTTTGGATGGACTGAGATTCCTGGACTCAAAATCTGAATCAT
Source organism: Penstemon davidsonii (assembly GCA_034814905.1). Classification (NCBI taxonomy): domain Eukaryota; kingdom Viridiplantae; phylum Streptophyta; class Magnoliopsida; order Lamiales; family Plantaginaceae; genus Penstemon; species Penstemon davidsonii. The sequence continues at coordinate 4,941 of JAYDYQ010000264.1, forward strand.
TGGCAGTGTTCAGTCCTGTAGTGACCTCAGAAATGTCATATACGCTCCCAGAATCTTCAGAATCAGATGCACAATCTTCACATTCTTGTGCAGCTGCATGGATTCGTAGTCGATATCCAGATGAAGAAATCTTTTCGAACAATGTTACATCACCCGAGAGAGCAGAAGTGATTAAATTCTCCAGGTTGAAGAATGTATCCGTGAGATTCATATCAACAATCTTCATGGAAAAAGAAATATGCTGCTAAATAAGCTAATTTCATATTTAAAAATTATGGTAGTTGGCTTTTTTCCCAAATGAATGTATATAGTGAACTTACTGATGAAGACTTTGCCAAATCTGAGACTTGCATTCCATTATTTCCTTGGGTTGACAGAATATTGAACAATTCCCACTTCAATGTACCGGGACTCAAGCCATACCTTTCCAAATGACTGATTTCCTACAGAGCAATATGCAAAATTAAATATATTTCCTCAGGTAATATATTATCTGCCACAGTTCTTGTTGACAAATTATGAGTGTTACAAATATACAGGGGGGGGGCCTTTTCATGGCATATGTGCAATTAAATACAATTATTAGCAACATTAAAAGGGCAATGTCTCTACATGGCTGCCTGTGTCTAATGTCTGAAGTCTGAGACACAGGGAAAAGGAGGGTCTGCTATACTATTGCTAAAAATGTGATTAAAAAAATCTTTAAGCATGAGAAGAGAGACCATGATAGTCTATCAAAGGATGAAAATCATGCTTAGCAGGAAAATCAAATACCTTGTTGCAAGCTTCCTTTGTAGTCGTACCAAGCTTAGAACCAAAACCAGCTGCAACCAATACCTGTCTTAATATCTCTGTCCATGTGAGGAGGTTCAATGACTTCTGCCAGAACTCCAGAACAACATCCTTGTGTTCAAGCTGCCAGACCATGAAGGATAGAAGGTTAAAACAGCCACAGAATGCATAAGCATACTTTACATTCTGTCAATGACCCAATTGCGTTTATGTTACTACATGAATTCATGAACTATTACAGACAATATAATTTGAATGAGATCTCAGAAAACTGCAGATCCCTGGACAACCAGCATGACGGTGACAAGATGTTCTCTAGTTTTTCTCTGATGTTGTGCCCATAATTGTAGATGAAAGACTTTGTAGTTTTGTGCTTTGACATTAGAAATGACATTCTTTAGAGCAGAATTAAGAAAGAGAGTTAATGTACTTGGCCTGGGTAATAGTTTGTTGGTGATGATGAGATGAGCTATGCTGACAGTAAACATTCTACCAACTTTCACTTAAATACTAGAGAAAGGTCAATAATGCATAGCATTGTATGATAAGTTCAAGTTTATAATAGATTATCAAATCATAGCTACATAAGCAAGAGGCATTTTGTTTTCCATGAGTTAAATAAATAGAGGTTAGCAAAGGTCCTCTCGAGAAATCTCCAGAAACAAGTTTTTTTTCTAAGGGTGATATTCTAGGCACCTAACAAGCATGTAAAAAGATCAAATGCTTCTAGAGTCTCATTCTTCAGAAAATATCAAGAATTGACTCGAGTAGTTTCATAATAGAAAGTCAAAAGACCCAATATAAGAGGTGGCTTACCATCAAGCTCAAATTTGCTCTAAATAAATCGTGAAGATTTACTGTAATATCAAGATCAAGGAAAGCATAACTTCGAAAAAGGGATAAAAGTTTCCAAACTATATTTTACATTATCCTGAAACTTGAAATCTATTGTACAGACATATACCACCCATTATATAATAAAAAGGGCAAACTCCCACTATTTGGTAATTGGCAGGGGTGAAAAGTGAGCACAGGCGGAACTAAAATAAAGGTGAATATATGGTGCATATCCATCATTTGGTTATGGAGGAAAATGGGAAGGGTACAAGTAACTCCTCCCAATACCAAGGTTACGTCCAAAAATCAGTAGAAATTTAGAAGTAAAGAGTTAAAAGACATAAAAAATATCAAATGTTTTAGCAAATTATTAATTTACTTTTTATGTTTAAACAAGAAAGAAGGTAAATTGTTAAAACATGAAAAGTGATGTCATCTTCGCCGAACAGGGGGTAGTTGAATGTTTTCTTCCTCCCCGTGCCATACAGAACAACTTAAGGGGATAGTACTACACTTTCCTTAGGTCAAGTAAGTTTCCCTTCCCCTTCCCTTTCCCCTTCCCCTTCCCCTTCTTCTTCTCTTTCCCTTCCCTTTCCCTCTCGGAAATAACCTTAGTAAAAAGGTCATAAACAGATGATAAAAACTTTATCTTCAATTTTACATCCTATAAGATTAGTGGTAACTGAACTTATAATTAGTATCCTAGCTGAGCATCTCCTTATATTAGGAGGCAATACAAGAAACACAACAATTTACCAGGAGTGGACTGAGAATAGAGTTAGACATACTCACCGAGTGAAGCAAACCCATAAACTTGCAATTTTTTATTGCATGTGAGAAAAATCCTCCTTTAAGCTCCTTCTCAATATCTGACAATAGTAACTTGAGAAGGGCCATATGTACTTGCCCAAGCAACAATGCATCCTGCATATCAATCAAAGAGAAAGATGAAAACAACAAATGGTAAAGAAAAGATTTGCTAACTTAACAAAACACATACCACGCTAAACAAAAAAAAAATATGGCAGTGATGTCATCTTACCTTTTCATGAAATGATTGCGCAAACTCATCAAAGGTGAATGAATATCCGCTGATTGTTACAGCATAGGTGCACAGAAAATGGAAGGCCTTGAACAAATGAATGAGAGAAAATTAGCAAAAGATGGGTGCAAAAAGTATTATTAAAAGATAAACCATGCAACAAATTTATCAATTAGAAAACGATGAAGTAAAGAGAACTGGAAGGTGCATAATGGACAGAATGTATAGCACCCTAACTTTATCTTAATATTAGGGCCCCCAATGTTATAATATATGTTCTGATGATAGTAACAAAGCATTTGACTTGGGATTGTACTTTATATATCGTTCTACAGCTTATCTTATACTTTAAAATCTTATGGGTATTTGTAACCCAGAGTTCTCATTGGTATTTTATTCCAGTGGACGCATGATGTTATCTTTCTTCTGATTCAGTAGCTAATCAGATATTAAAGCGATTGTTCAGCTAATATACATGAAAGAGCACTGATTAACTAGAAAATGGGACAACATGGCAATCTATTTTTGGTTAATTTTCTGGTATTTGCAGCTACTTTTTTCTTTTTGATAATCGGCAAAATATTAAAGCTAAGTAAAAATAAGAGGTTCATACAAAGGGTATCCTCCATCACAATTCACAAAGATAATAAAGCTTGCTTGCCAGCTAAAACCCTAGCCCTCAGTTTTCTTGGGTTAGGGCAACTATAAGAGCATGTAATGAGGATATTAGACTTAATTTCATCGCAGGTGTATGCAGGATTATTTAAAATTTCCAGAGCCATGGAATTTCTAAGAGTAGGGGTGAATATGTTTGAATCATGATCCGTCGAGTGAAAGGAGATTCTAGAACAGATGTAATCTGCATCAAAAGTCTACTGTAATATGCAGTTCTAACAAAAAGACTAGTCCATATACCTTAAAAAGTTTGTTGATAAGATCTGGCAAGGAAGCCCATGGTTGCATAAACAATGGTAGCTTCGTTGTAACAGAATTTGGAGGAAACTTGGGAAGCATGTCTATTAAAATACAAAAAAATAATTAAATAGATGAGAGGAAGGGCATACCACAGCCGTCAAGCAAAACATATATATAATCCAGGCACTGTTTTTTATTGAGCTTACTCTCTGAGGCCCTGGATGGAATTAATAGAAATTAAACAGCAAAAGTACAGTTTGATTAACCTTTGCAAAGGGAACAACCATGTGCTCCATTCGTTGGAAAGTGCGCAGAGCAAGTCAACGGATTTGGTCCTGCTTGTAGTTCTCTTAGCTCCAGTTCCTCATCATCCAGTAGCATTGCAACCTGTTCTGTGTTTTCTAGACATTTCACATCTTCAAGAGCAAGATCACATTTTTCTTTATGAGACTGCTTCCGCTTTTGAACTTTCTGGCATTCCACCTGCAATTATAGCATGGCAAGTAAAATAGTAAGTAAATCGCCACTTTAACAACCAAACAAAAACAGAAAAAGCTACAGAATAGTGCAAGATATCCATGCACAGCTGACTACAATAGCTAGAGAAAATGATACCTTTCTATTTCTCACGGAAATCTTCCTCTTAGCCTGATCTTTGTTCGCCAATTTTCTCTACATAAAGAACAGATAAGTTTGATTTTACTTTTGAATAATCAAGAAGTAACATTGGTATCAAAACAGGTGGATTAGTGGACAACCACAGCAGGTATTCGTCGTTGTACTCTTTTCTTTTTTTCATGGGTGGAGCTCCCACTGACATTAGCAGCAGAAGCAAAATCTCTAGCATTAGGATGTGTATTTCGCCAAACCGACATCAAACCTTTCCCGATGCCATGTCTCTTCCCAGGAGCAACCTTTTGAGTCATTAAACATTTACCAATGCCATGTTTTTTTGTTGGAGCACGCTTTGCGGTCATTGGACCTTTTCCAATTCCATGCCTCTGTGCAGGTGAACTTTTCTCACAACAATCTTGGTAGTCAATAATTGTGTGCATAGAAACCTGTCATGAAAAGAAAAGGTTGATGGAAGAATGAAAGGTCCAAGTCTTTAAGGCAACAGCTTTCCTATACCCAAAAAAAGTTTAAATTATGTGTTTGGTACCTTTCTCCTTTTACGGGATTGCTTGTTCTCTTCATGATGAGACTCTCTGGGATCTGGACATGGAGAAATCAGTGAAAGATTATGACAATATTTTTGCAAGACAAAGAGAGATGCAGAAAAGACATGTGTTACACACTCACACCGATGTGGGCAAGCCGTTATGGTTTTGCACTATCTAGTTTTGGGTTTTTAGTTTACGTTAATATTTATCATTGTCATTTTTTTGTTTGAGGTATGAAGATAGGAGAGGGAGGGAGCATGGAGGAGGGTGTCGAACTTTTACGTTTGCTTGAAAAAGAGAAGAAAACATAAACTAAAAAAGTTTTAAAAGAAAAAGGTCATACATATAAGACTCTGACGGAGTTGGGACCTCCCACTAGAGGTTTTATTCCCCCCCCCCCCCCCCCCACACACACACACCACCACCACCACCACCCCCCCTCAGAACCCTATGTTCTTTCTTGTACTAGGCTGAGCACGGATTCTGGCCCGAAACTGGGAGAACCACTGAGGTGATGTGGTAGTTTTCACAAACTAAAATGGCAAAATTCCGCCAATCACGTAGGATTCGACACTCTATTAATTCATAACACAATATAAAGGAAGTACT